>ML424087.1:91257-179991 GCA_005239525.1 Nicotiana knightiana
AAAAAAAAACAAAAAAAACAACACACGCATGCCCCTCTCTCTACATAAACAAGGATACACAAGCATCTCTACTTCTGAGTTGAGTTGAAAAACTTTATGGATCACAAGCCTAATGCTATATTTTGACTTGCAAGTGTTGACACTATTACTTCACCGAATTTAATTCACAAGCAAGGATGACACTTGCAGACCTGAAAGTTGAGGATCTAGACTGTTTTTACTAGGGATGTTGTTTGACACCATTATTTGATCAGTTTTAGCCATTATGCTCTAGCTTTGGTATCTGCCAATCACATCAAAGCTAAATATAAAAAAGTGTCTGGATTTATGTCAGATTCAGTTTTGCTTTTATTTCCTATGCAATTAAGATGTTTGAATTAATCAAGTTGTCTCTTGCTTGCCCATGGATTCAGTGGTAGTTTGAAATGTTGTCCTATTCTGTGTTGTATCATTGATATGGGTCGGGTACGAGTTGCCCAACTCCTAGCTCACTCAGAGATGAATTCTACTATGTGTTGATGATCTATGTGTTGATGCAAAATCTAGGTCATTAACCCTATTTAACTAGTGTCTAAATGTTTTGGGTTCACAGATTGAAGAGAAGGGTCAACAAGGAAAAAGATGTTTAGTGGCTTCATAATGCTGGTAAAAGGATAATAAATTTCACAGAAGAAAAGTATAAAACCTTCTAGGTGTATCTTCTGGAAGATTTTTGTGGAACTATATATCACTTATCAGAACACAGATCTGAAGAGAACATGATTAAAATTGTTCTAATATGTTTGAAAAGTCTCGCTTACACATGGCATATAAAAGAATGGGATAACTACATTGAACAATATAGGCTTATATTCTTTTGTTAGAGAAAAAGACAGTAGTAGAGGAAAGAAAATGCTAAAACCTTAATTTTGTAAAATCTTAAGTACAAAAAGTTTAGGTACTGCGGGTATTCTGGTAGAAATATTTTTCTTGGACCGCCAAATTTGATTTATCTCACGTTTTCTGTTTCTTATATTTGCTAAAGCTAGCTTTGGACGTTGAAACCACTACAGAAATAGTCGGGTTGAAATGTGAATTTGCGATTTTATTGTTTGTATCAAGTGTCGGTGCTGTAAAGTAACTGGATCAACTGTGATTAGTTTTGGTGCTTAGAGAATTCTGTTGTTTATATGCTTTTGGTATTTTCATCGCTTTGTGGAATAAGGGATATGAGAGAGGAGTTAGAGGAAGTTCCATCAATGTTAATTTTGTAATCAAAATTTGTTAGATAGGCTTGGGTTACTCTGGATGAGGTATCCGTTCGACAATTGCTCTTTTTCCTTTGTTTCAGGATGCCTTGGAGACTGGAAAGTGCAATAGGATCCGTATATTGATGAGGTTTCTGACTGTTTTGGTATGTCTTAGAAATCTGCCTCCTTTGATTTTTTCATGATCTATTCCAATTCCAGCTAAGTCTTCTGAAGTTTTTCTATTCTGTTTCTATTTGAGTTCGAAAACTAAGTAGTCTGAGAGCAGGGCGTTTAGTCGCCTTTTGGTTAAGGTGTGGAGATATTTCGAAAAGAATGGAAGTATGCATAAAGTACATTTACTTTAGTTATCATCTGTAGTTCTGATCTTTGTGAGAAATTATGCCAGCATTCAGAAAATTCCTCGAGACCAAGTTCATTAATAACCATAATTTGCATCCTTCTCTTCCTCTGCAATTTTGTTTTGATTCTACTCTGGCAATTAGGATCGGGTAACTAACATGTTACATTCGGACATTAAATTGAGTTCATTTACTTTTTCACTCATTCTCTGTTTAACCTGCAACCTTGCATCACATTTGTTCGTGCCTTCACAGATAATTTTGAGTATAATCTGATGTAGCTAGTTAATTGATAGACAGAATCCCTTTTGTAGTTTCAGTTATTACTGATTCTAATACATGGTTTCTGTTGTTAGATGTGCAGCAAAGTTATCCAACCGAGTGCGTTAGTGGTTATTTTCGAATGTTTATTATCATCAGCAGCCACTACTGTGGATGAGGAAAAAGGAATTCCCTCTTGGCAAGCACGTGCTGACTTTTATATAACTTGTATTTTATCATGCCTTCCTTGGGGTGGAGCTGAACTTGTTGAGGTAACAATATGCATTTGATCAAAATGCCAAAACTTGACAATTCTTGCCTGCAATTTGGTGACAAGCTTTTTTTTTCCTGCTTGTACTTTTTCTGGTTACTTACTTCTTCTTCTTCTTCTTTTATTTTTCTTTCACGAATCTGAGACACAAAAGCATGAATCTTAGTGAATTCTTGGTAGCAAGGCCATTATGGCACTTTATTATGATGCCACCCAAAATGTAACTAAAATATTGAACTGCACATGTTGGGGTTGGACTGATTGGCAATATAGAAGCAAATTAGGGAACTTTATCCCCAGAAAAGGAGATAGGTAAAAGATTTAAGGCAGCATCCGCAATTAGTTTAGTGTTGAGGCACAGTTGATTGATCTCAGAATTAAGTCATCTGTTAAAAGGTGCAAAATGTGGCAATGCTTTTCCTTTTCTGTTGCTTACAGTAGTTAGTTAATTACAGTGGTGTCACTGTGTTTCAGATTTCAACACATTAGTGTTCATTACACATTGAGTCTCTCTCTTTCTGGAAATGGTAAAGTTTCCATTAAACATCGAGTTAGGCCTATATTGTTGCTTTATTTGTTTATGCTGCATAAAGTCATCATCATGAAGGCCCTGAGGCTTGTGTGTCAACTTATATTTGTATTATTTCATTTTCTTTTGTATGGTTCCTACAGTCAATATACTTTTTTAATTACGAGGAATTAAGGCTCAGAATAATTCAACGTGTCATGGTGATTGTCAACGATTTTGTTTTTTCTGTTTTCTCATGGATTTTGGGTTTTCAATACGTCTGTATATCTTTTCTGAGGTTATATTTGTGATTCTTTTTAAGTTTCATAAGGCGTCATTTCCTTTTTATCTTAATCATATGCATGCTTTTTTCTCATTTACTTTGTTTTTTTCACATAAATCTGAATTATCTACCTCTCATGTCAATTTTCAGCAAGTCCCTGAGGAGATTGAAAGGGTTATGGTTGGAGTAGAAGCCTATTTAAGTATTCGAAAACGTGCATCTGACGCTGGGTTTTCTGTCTTTGAGGATATTGAAGAAACCAATAATGCTGTCAATGAGAAGGTATATTAGTAGTAGATTTGAAAACTTGCCCTTTTAAGTTATACTAGCTTGTTCCTATGCACTGTCCGCTCTAATTTTCTGTTATCCCAGGATAGAGGATAGGAATGTGAAAGGAGAGCAAAATTTATTTTGTTACTATGAGACTCAGCTTATTTATTTTAAAGACCTTGCGTCATATAGCGTATGTAGCACATGGACATTTGTAGCATAGAGACAAAAGTTTAAGATTAGGGGGCTGACATGAATTTCTTCTCTATGTACTTAACCCACGAGGAAGTACAATTATCACTATCAAACACACCAGCATGGTGTTTAATCATTGTCAGTGGCCAGTTTGAGTCAACTTGAGTGTGCAGCCTTGGCTTTTGTGTCTCTGCTTTCTAGTATATAACAGGTAGTTTCCACTTGTGGTCCTTGATGGGTTGTGTCATATCATCTATCAGATGAACTTGACTGATAGAAAGAAATTGCTAAACATGAGAGATATTTAAGATAAACTTAGTGAAGATCGCTCTTCAATCAAAATAGTTGTTTGTTTTTCCCTATTATTATTTACATGCAGCTATGTTTGTACTATTAAGAGTTGAAATGTTTGATTTACAGGATTTCTTGGAGGATTTGTGGTCTCGAGTTCAAGATCTTTCCAGTAGAGGGTGGAAACTTGATAGTGGTACTTGTACTTTCCATCAATTTTAAAATTGTTCTGATCCTTTCCACTGTCAACATTACAAACTGTTCCTATTTTGACAAAGAAAAGCTGTCTCTCTTCTGCTCCAAAGAAGGCAAAACACTTGCATAAGAATGGCAGGTGAATTAATGACTATATATCATCCATTGCTATTTTTCTCTAAATAACAAATTAACAACCATAATTTTAAAAATCCTCTAGGGATGTATAATATAATGAGCTGAGCGGATCAAATTTTAGACTCAATCTAGTTGATTCTATCCAAACGGGATCTCAGCTAAGGCTCGATAGAGCCACCATTTAGCAGGTTTGATCTCGCATGCATCCAATTTGTTCAGGCTCGGGATAGGCTCTCAAAGGTATGTGAAAGGAAGCTATTCAGTGGACAAAGTTGTGTGTGGTGAAGGCAGCATGGGCAGAGGAAGCATACATGCAGTGGAGGCGGCAGCCGACACTGTGAAATCCCTTGGCGGAGGGAGCAGTGGATTAGCAGTTGTAGAACATGGAGCAGAATCTCGTTTCGTGAAGCTCTGCATTCCATAGATTTGAAGCCAAATGGCCAGTGAGAACTGAGCTAAACCTAAGAGATGAGAGGACTTTGGGTTAAGTCTCGAGATGGATGATGTTATAGTTTTCTTTCTGTTGAAAGGATAAAGGGGAGATTATGTTTTGGTCTTGAGAGGAGAGATTCAAATTTCAATCTTGGGAACTCTTGCTACACACCTCTTTCTATATATTTATTGAATTCACTTTTATTTTCTAGGTAAACGATAAGATTTTAATTCACGAAAAAAACACCAAGCGAGTGCTGAATATGTACTTGATCTTTTGTTTTTGAGCTTGATATGAAAATCTAATAGGATTGGAATATACATACGTATATATATGTGTGTGTGTGTGTGTGTGTGTGTGTGTTAAAAGAAGAAAAGACAAGGCCAAGATTGGTTTGCTGGCCTTTCGAGCAATATCATAGCTGTTACGATGTCCCACATTGGTGAGGGAATATGTTGTCTCGTTATATATTCTTGGGCAATTCTCATTTCATGAGCTAGCTGTTGAGATTGAGTTAGGTTCAAGATCCATTTTTTTAGTTCTTTTTTGTGTCCGTGTTTCTTTTTGGTGCACCCATGTACTTCCCGTTTGTATGGAAGATTGTCTTTCGTGGGGAAGCATGTTAGTTTTTAACTTTTTGTATACTACTTATATACAAGAGATTTTCTCACTATATAAAATTATTTACCTTATAATCTAAGTTGCTCCGACACGTCAGTTTAGGTGCCGCACCCGTGTCGACACGACACTAGTATGGGTGTGGGTATGGGATCTGTACAGGTTTTGGTCAAACAATTTTGGGTACTTTGACCAGGAAGGACAAAAAAATTCAAGAGGAGATACAATTTGATTCCCGAAATCAGAACTAAAACTAAATTTGAAGAAAATAGCATACATTATCTAGGAAATTTTTCCTTTATTTATCTACAACTTAGAGAATAAAAAAGAAATCCACACTTTACAAATTATACGTAAGTATTCCCCAAAATTTCTCATAATTTAGAGATATTTTTATATTTTTATTTTTTAAAATTATTTAAGCCACATCCCTGCACCCGTATCCATACTAGGATCCGTATCCCCGAATCTTAGAATTTACATCTCGAAGGATCCGACCTCTAGATCCGCACCCATGCCGGACACCCACACCCATGTTCGAGCAAATTGCTTATAATATTAAAAAAGTCAAATTTTTACATGGTATTAGTGCTAGATTCATTTCTATATCTGATTTACCCAATGCTGTGGCCCATGATATATTGTCCACACCCCAGATGCCAGGCCTAGACATGCTAGAGGGGTATTAGAATGTCCCACATCAAGGAGGGAATTCATTGCCTCCTTGTATAGTTTTATTGGACAATCCTCACCTCATGCGTTATTTTTTAAGGCGGAGTTAGGTCCATGGTCGATTTCTTACAATAGGGGCTTAGATATGCTTGCATTCATATTTGAGCCGCATGAGCTTGGGTGGGAGCTGAACCGAGTCGAGCCTAAATCAAGTTGTGCTCAGGTTGTTTGCTGGATAGTTTTGGGAATCAACCACTAACCCTTGCATCAAGGTAGGTTGCTTACATTACTCCCTCGGGGTGCTGCCCTTCCTCGGACCCTGCATTCAACATGATGCTTTCTATAGTGGGCTGCCTTTTGTACCCTTACTCCCCTCAATGAGGAAACTTGTAAATTGGAATCAATTCAGACTTACCTAAAAATAGAGCACAATGAAAGAAAAAGATCCATATAAGTGGTACTTATTAGTTAGGAATAGGCTTTAAATCTTTAGAGAACTTTTAATATTATATGTTTTTAAATTTTATATATATATATATATATAACTTATTTTCACTACTATTATTTTATTTTGGCATGATGATGATATGAGTTGAGTTTAAGAAAAGAAGTGAGGATTCACATCGCCGTTCAAAACTTTGTTTGTGAGCGAGGCGCAATTGTTGTTTCTTTTTTGATGACCGAGAAGTCCGTCCAGGGTCAACACTTAGGACCAACCGCAACCTTCGAAATTCGAGGATAATGTGCCTGATGTTATACTGTTCTCGCTTAATTGAGGGACTTGTGACTTATGTCATAGGTTCAAGTCTCGCATCATGTGAAGCTATTAGTGCATGTTTTTGCAGTTCATTTTTCTCTTTCCCATTTCGAATTTAATGTTAAAAGTGTGACATTTTATCTTTTCTAAAAGTTTTTTTTTTTTTTTGTTGGGAAAACTAGTTCCCAGAACACACCTCTCTTTTGAGGCACAATTGGTTGCTGGGAAGTCTCATGATTTGGCTCCAGTAAGCTGCCCCGAGCAACCAGGTCCTTCTGGAGTTTTATCTGGAATTGCCTTCGGTAGACAAAAGCACGAAGCTGAGTTAAAATATCCTCAGAGGATAAGGAGGCTTAATATATTTCCATCAAATAAAACTGAGGTAATTGATTATTTTATATTGTGATGCTTAAATTGATCCTAGCGAAGGAAAACATGATGGCTGATTCGCTCATAGAGATTTGAATTTGCATATATCCAGCCATCCAGGCATATTAGATATCATGAAGTTCTTATATTGTTATATGTCCTGTGTTTGTGCTTCCTGTTTTAACTAGAATTCCCTTGCTCTCCTTCCTCATCCTCCCCTCAGGAAGTTTTCCCCCAATTGTCACAATTTATCTGTTATGTTGTGTAATTTTAGGGATTAAAGCGGTTTAATTGCTACTGTAGAGCATGTATGTTGGGATTAGTCAATGCTAGTTGGTTTCTATGCATAGATGGCTTATGCTGAGGATATTTTGTTTGAGGGTTGTACTGACTATTGGGTATGAGTTACTCTAACTTATTATTTTTACTTGCTCATCTTTCCTTTTCTTTTTGTTGTTTACCAGGATATTCAACCCATTGATCGCTTTGTTGTGGAAGAGTATTTGTTGGATGTGCTTTTATTCTTGAATGGATGGTTTGTTGACTCTCCGAATTTTGGTTCCTTTAATTTTAAGTAGGATTTCTGTTTCATTTGTTGTGTTTGGGTTTAGGGTTTAATATTACAGGTGCCCTTGTGTATCTATGCTGCACCTAGTCGCTCTGTGCCTTTGTAGTATCTGCTGAATTGGACGAGTTTTCTTATTCCTTTTCTTTTCGGTTTATGCAAGCTAGTCGAAAGGAATGCACTTCATACATGGTTGGGCTGCCTGTTCCATTCAGATATGAATATCTTATGGCTGAGACAATATTCTCTCAGGTAAGAGCTGATGCACTTGCTTACTTAATAATGGACTTCTTTGTCCCATGACGTGTATATCTTTCACATTGATTTGATATGGCATTCGGCATATAAAATGAAGACATGTTGTAGGTGTTAGTATTAGGAATTTGTAGACTTTATCGGTGTTATTTCCCTTCTTTCATAACTCCTCTCTCTCTTTATATTCTACCATTCTATAAGTGGGAGTTAAGCAGCTCCCCATCCAAATGCTAGCTTATGGTCAGAAAATTCATTATGTGGACATTCTGGTGATTTTGGATTACTTTTGTGCATTATTTGATTGTTCTCTGGGCTTTAATGCTTTGTTGTGGACCAGAAATGACGGAATAAAGCAGGATTTTTTCGTTCAAATATTAACTACGACCTGCTTTTTCCAATATGGGCCCAGGAGGGTGTATCTGTAAATGTTTAAAATGCAGCAATATTATTGGCCAGAAAACTGCTTTACTGTAGCGGTCATACAAATTTTTTGGTGTCTTGACCAGTTTACCCCATTGCTCACATCATCTATATCCTTTCTTACACAATAACGCCCCCCCCCCCCCCCCCCCCCAAAAAAAATGAATTTCCTCACTTGGACCGTGTCCGCCACCCCATTATTTAGCTCTGCACTTCAATTATTTTAGCTTACTGTTGCTGATTACTTATCAGCTATTTTTTTGATTGCCAACAAAAGAAAAACCAAGTTTCTTCCCTTTTTGCTCTTTTTGAATTTATTTGCTAGGACGTAGGATAAACAAATAGTATAAGAAAAAGAAGAAGAAAAGGTAAATATATTGAAATTAAAAATGTCAAACAAAGTTCACTTGTTTTCTCATCAACAATTATATTTTCATGTATTTGCCTGTCACTATATTTACATATTGTCCTACTTTTAGCATGATGCTGGCTACGAATTATTTTGGACAACTTTTTTGCATTTGAAATGTTTCTTTAAGTAATTCACTTAACTTTATCCTTAGAGAGACGGCAGAGGAGGGAGACTAATATTGATTATGTGGCAAGCAAAAGTAGAAAATACATGAAACAACAAAAAAGAATAGCTTAAAAATTAGAAGATGAAACTTATGAACTTAATTACTATCAGAAGCTTATTGGTGTCTCTTTCTCGATTTTCCCTGAAAATTACTGTACCCTTATCAGTGGATTCTACCCCAGCTGTTTTACTTTATGCAATTAAATTTATACAGCTAAAAGGATGAGAGAGTCTATCAAATATACACATATACGCCTTAAAACTTGTGTTAATAATTGTATTAATTGTTCGTAAGGAAAAACGGGAGGAAATGAGAGTGTCTCAAAATTTAGTTCAACTTTCTCTAGAATTATGTCATTAAAATGCTGAAGTAAAATAATTGAATGTCTATGCTATGAAGTTAATGACATTCCTCAGCGACTTGCTGAAATTAACATTGAAATACAAAATGTAGAATGATATGTTTGATGGGGTGGATAACATTGACTTGGTTAGTGATGTCCATCTCAGTATTGTCTATACTCATTTCCGATTATAACAATTGAATAATGTTATGATTCATGCTCTACCTAATCCAACCTTTTCTAATGCGAGCTTGGTGAATTTAGCAATTCCTATTCATGTATTGGAATGTAATTAACCACTCAACAACTCCATCGAAAAGGAATATGTTGCCTTGACATTAACTTCAGTTCCCTGATAATCGTTAACTAAAGCTGCGATTAATTTTTTTAATCATGCATGAATATGCAAAAACTAGAATTAGTCCATTTCTTAACTTGGTTTGTGTTATATCTCTCTAATTAAGCTTGGGCCCGTGCTTAGCACGTGCTACCTTCACAACAACAACAATAAACCCATCATAATCCCACATACTTGGGTCTGGGGAGGGTAGTGTGTACGCATCCTTACCCCTACCTTGTGGAGGTAGAGAGACTGTTCCAATAGACCCTCGGCTCAAAGAAGCATAAGCACCACGTTAAAGAAGAGAAAAATAAGAAGCGCAACAGTGAGCACCAATGTAAAAGCAACACAAATAACAACCAAATAATCAGGTGACCGCAATGAAAGAAAATGACAGGTAGTCGTAAATCTAATGCCAACAGAATACTAAAGTACGTACTAATACTACCGGTATGACAGGGGGAACACTAAACTAACTACCCTAATCTTCGACCTCCACACCTTCCTATTAAGGGTCATGTCCTAGGTCAGCTGAAGTTGCGCCATGTCTTGCCTAATCACTTCACCTCAATTCTTCTTCGGCCTCCCTTTGCCTCCCCTTAGGCCTTCCAATGTCAACCTCTCACTCCTCCTGACCTGAGCGCCTTTGCTCCACCTCCTCACATGTCCAAACCATCTAAGCCTCACTTTTCGCATCTTGTCCTCAATTGGGGCCACACCCACGTGCTAACTTCACCTAGTTTATACATATAAAGGTAACCCGAATTTTCTCCCAGTGATAAATCTGGTTTTTTTGCCAGTGGTATTGTCAGCCCGTCACCTTGCTCTCTGTATGCTCTTGCTTATTCATGAATAGTTTATACTCGCATCTCAACCGAAACCAAATGTGCACTACTATGAATCTAACCAATGGCCTAAACAAATGTTGAAGCTTTTTGCCCAGTGTTGAAAAAAGCGTCCGCTTCTTCGCTTTAAGCGAGAAGCAAAGCGGAGCGGGGCTATGGGCAGCGGCTCTGGTAGATAAAAGCGCCCGCCTCTCTGTGAAAAGCGAGAAGCGAGAGAAGCGGGAAAAGCGATAGAAGCGTACGCTTTTTTATAAATCTGCCCAACAACCCTATTTTATTAAAATACCCAACAGCCCTATTTTATTAAAATACCCAACAGCCCTCTCTACTTCTTCGAAATCACCAGAGCCGAGAAACTAGGGTTCTCCTTTCAAGTCAGAACATCGACTTTCAACAACCCTGTTACCAGCAACAACTTTCGATTTTCCTTCTTCAAGGCTCAAGCAACTTTCAACAGCCTGTTACCAGGTGTTACCAGTTATGTTTCTGCATTTTTTAATTTCATTCTTTTTCTTTTTAAATGTCCAAAAAGCGTTGAAATGCTGGCGAATTTTTTTTGTCCAGTTCTGCCGATTTTCTGCCTATTTTCAGCCCAAAAATTTGCCCAATTTCTGCCCAAAATTATATCCGTTATTCTTAGTACTTATTGTCTTTCTTATTTATATGTAGTTGTTCTTTTAAATGGCGCCAAAAGACGATAGAAAAGACCCGGCTTGGGCTTACTCTGAAAGAGCTCACGAGCTTACAATTACATGTTTTGTCTATGCACTATTTATTTAAATTTTTTTTTTTAAAATTCCGCTTCACTTAAAAAAGCGAGCGCTTCGCTTCTCGTGAAATGGGGGTTGTCGCTTTTTCTCGCTTCACGCTCTTCACAACACTGCTTTTTCCTATGCTACACAACAAATTCATGTGTCATCAACACCTACGCAAACCCCCAGAATAAAGCTAGTGCCTCCGCCACAATAAAAAGAATAGTAATGGGGACGGCTTGTCTCTTGTCTTATCCCTTTAGCTGCCAAAAGATGTGCAAAAAGTGCCACTCGAAGTAATGGAAATTTTACCTGGAACTGCAACTTTTCTATCCAATTTCTCCATTTCTGTCCGATCCATTCTTCCAAGCATGTAAAACAGAAAATTCTGAGTAATGTATCCTTCTCAATATCCAATTTGCATAACACTCCCAGCTTTACTTTTTAATCTTGATTCCTCTAATTCATTTATTTTCAAGAATGTCTGTGTTTGTTCTTCCTCCAAAACATGCATTTTGAGAATTAGAAAATAGATTGTCTAAGCTGTTTTGAGCCATTTCTGGATATAATATAATTATTTATTAATGTAAACCCAGTCTTTCTTGAAACGAGTACAAGAAAGCAAGAATAAGAATCTTCTCAGATGACCCATATAGTGGAGTTAATTAAGGCATTCCATGACATCCTTTTCTATTATATCTCAGCTTCGAGGGAAAAATGTATGGAGCGAAGCCCTCTTGTCATCTGCCTTATCTCCTAAATAGCTCTCAACTCCTCTTTCATTATTCCCTGTCAAATTGCCTCTGTGAATACCTTTCAAGTAGAGTGGTGGAATTGTATCCTATCTGGGATTGGTCTCTGTCGTGTCCTTTATAGAGCTTATATAGAAATGTACCACTCCCTCCACAATTTTATGGTCCTCTCACATTTTGGTTTATCAACTTGTGACTTCTCAATGAGTTTGAATGTTTTACGGATAATAGCCATTTTGTTGATGAATCTAGTATTGCTATCCTCTTCCTTCAACCATTTCACTCTTGATTTTTGTCTCAAACACACCTCTTTGGCATCAATGCTCTCTCCAACTGCCCTTTTAACTCCTTTTCTCCTTGTACATTGTCCCCCCATCTCTTTTTTTTGCTTGCTCATGTAAATCATACTATTTTCCATCATTTAAAATATTCTCACACTTGCAATTTTTTCAAGTCATTACCAATGATTTCATGTAACTACCGGTCCGCGTTCCAGTCTTCTTGATCTGGTAGCTCGTCTACCAATTTTTTACTCTCTTCTTGAGTCTGTTGCACATATTTCCAATCTAAAGGAGGTGGCCTAGCGGTTTGAAGATGTGGAGTCACTACCCTGTAACCAAGGTTCAAATTTCAGCAGGGGTGACACTAGGTAAATTCTTCTCTTTACCCAAACATTGATGGACATATTTACGAAAAACCCAAATAAAATCTTAAGAGGAACACAATGGATTAGGCGAGCACACTTCCATTGTGGGCAAAACCCTAATCAAATCTTAAGAGGTTGGTTCCCCTCACATGCGCCTGACCGGTGTTGTGAAGAGCGTGAAGCGAGAAAAAGTGACAACCCCCATTTCACGAGAAGCGAGAAGCAAAGCGCTCGCTTTTTTTAAGTGAAGCGGAATTTAAAAAAAATAAATTTAAAAATAAATAGTGCATAGACAAAACATGTAATTGTAAGTTCGTGAGCTCTTTCAGAGTAAGCCCAAGCCGGGTCTTTTCTATCTTCTTTTGGCGCCATTTAAAAGAACAACTACATATACATAAGAAAGACAATAAGTACTAAAAATAA
The DNA here is from genome assembly GCA_005239525.1 of Nicotiana knightiana. Lineage (NCBI taxonomy): Eukaryota > Viridiplantae > Streptophyta > Magnoliopsida > Solanales > Solanaceae > Nicotiana > Nicotiana knightiana. The sequence goes on from ML424087.1 coordinate 104,026, forward strand.
CGGATATAATTTTGGGCAGAAATTGGGCAAATTTTTAGGCTGAAATAGGCAGAAAATGGGCAGAAAATCGGCAGAACTGGGCAGAATTTTTCTGAAAAAATTTGCCAGCATTTCAATGCTTTTTGGACATTTAAAAAGAAGAAGAAGAAGAATGAAATTAAAAAATGCAGAAACATACCTGGTAACACCTGGTAACAGGGCTGTTGAAAGTCGATGTTCTGACTTGAAAGGGGAACCCTAGTTTCCCGGCTCTGGTGATTTCGAAGAAGTAGAGAGGGCTGTTGGGTATTTTAATAAAATAGGGCTGTTGGGTATTTTAATAAAATAGGGCTGTTGGGCAGATTTATAAAAAAGCGTACGCTTCTATCGCTTTTCCCGCTTCTCTCGCTTCTCGCTTTTCACAGAGAGGCGGGCGCTTTTATCTACCAGAGCCGCTTCAACCAGTAGAAGCGCCCATAGCCCCGCTCCGCTTCGGTTCTCGCTTAAAGCGAAGAAGCGGATGCTTTTTTCAACACTGGCCATGACATGTCCATTATATATTAAAAAAATCAAAATCTAAAGGGGCTGGTTCCCCTGCTCTTGCACCACAATTCAGTACTATCGAGTTCTGAGCGGATCCTGGTTTGGTTAAGTTGCTAAAATGAGAGTGAGCTTTTCTTCCCTTTCTGCATAAACTGTGATGCTATAGCATGGCAAATCTCGTGATATTACCTTGCGCCTAATAGTGGGAAATCATGTTTGTTAATCTTTTATATTTGAAGACAAAGGAAGTACATTGTTGTGAATAAGTAGAAGTTCAAAAGTAGGCTGTGCTCGAGTAAATTACCTCGTGTCTGAATCAACAGTCTTTGAAAAGCGCAGTTTAACATGTTGTCTAGATATAAATAAAGAAGGAAGCAAAATATCTTTTCTCAAAATTTAGTCGCATTAGAGGATAAAAGTGGTGAAATTTAAATTACCTCGTGTCTGAATCAACAAGTCTTTGAAAAGCGCAGTTTAACATGTTGTCTAGATATAAATAAAGAAGGAAGCAAAATATCTTTTCTCAAAATTTAGTCGCATTAGAGGATAAAAGTGGTGAAATTTAAATTACCTCGTGTCTGAATCAACAAGTCTTTGAAAAGCGCAGTTTAACATGTTGTCTAGATATAAATAAAGAAGGAAGCAAAATATCTTTTCTCAAAATTTAGTCGCATTAGAGGATAAAAGTGGTGAAATTTAAATTACCTCGTGTCTGAATCAACAAGTCTTTGAAAAGCGCAGTTTAACATGTTGTCTAGATATAAATAAAGAAGGAAGCAAAATATCTTTTCTCAAAATTTAGTCGCATTAGAGGATAAAAGTGGTGAAATTTAAATTACCTCGTGTCTGAATCAACAAGTCTTTGAAAAGCGCAGTTTAACATGTTGTCTAGATATAAATAAAGAAGGAAGCAAAATATCTTTTCTCAAAATTTAGTCGCATTAGAGGATAAAAGTGGTGAAATTTAAATTACCTCGTGTCTGAATCAACAAGTCTTTGAAAAGCGCAGTTTAACATGTTGTCTAGATATAAATAAAGAAGGAAGCAAAATATCTTTTCTCAAAATTTAGTCGCATTAGAGGATAAAAGTGGTGAAATTTAAATTACCTCGTGTCTGAATCAACAAGTCTTTGAAAAGCGCAGTTTAACATGTTGTCTAGATATAAATAAAGAAGGAAGCAAAATATCTTTTCTCAAAATTTAGTCGCATTAGAGGATAAAAGTGGTGAAATTTGTGTGTTCTTCTATTTTGCATCAGAGAATAGCTGTAAGAACTGCATTATACGGTGCATCAACTTGTCGGACTGAATATTTTGATATCAAGTGCATATATGAGCTCCTCATGCTGGACCATTGCAAGATGTTAAGCTGTCAGGAAGTTTTAGTGATACTTTAATAACTGGGATCTGAGGTCCAGGGTATCTGCTCGGAACTTTAGTTGATGCACATTTGGGTTAAGGAATGTTTGTTATAGCCTTCTCATCTCTTGCTCTCAGAAGAGTAATGTAGTTGCTGCAGGAATACATGCTAGAGCCAATATGCTTTATACCTACAACTTACATATATATATATATATATATATATATATATATTGTGTGTGTGTGTGTGTGTGTATGTGTTCTATACCTACAGACCTTAACTCTGAGCAACCATATCTATAGGCGCTTCTTGAAAATATCGTTTTTGATGGTCATCAACCTGAACAGGCAGAGTTGAACCTAAAGTTAGGATGAACGACATGTATTTGATTTATTTATTCTCGTAATTTTTCTTTTTTATTTTTGTTGGGGGGACTAAATTGCAGGGGTTAAGTTTTGCCATAACCATAGCGGGTATACAAGAATTGGAACCTTATTATTGATGGAGCATGTTCTCAGTTTACGTTTTATTGCTTCAAATTGTTCCTTGCTTCATCTTTGATGCCATGATAACATTATTGGGCTTCTTCTTCATCTCTCCTAATATCTTTTGAATTTGCAGCTTCTTCTGTTACCTCAACCGCCATTCAAACCGACATATTACACATTGGTTATCATCGATTTATGCAAGGTAATCCAACAAATTCTAGAGCTGTAAGCTTATTGTAAATTTGTTTCTGGAAAGTCCCATTGAGTGTTATGGAACTCAAAAACTTCCTAGTTAAAGATACGTCCACGGAAAAGCAAGTCTCTGACTGCATGTTTCTCTGTTTAGGCTCTGCCAGGGGCCTTTCCAGCGGTTGTAGCTGGGGCTGTCCGTGCTCTTTTTGATAAAATAGCAGATTTAGACATGGAATGCCGAACACGTCTCATCCTTTGGTTCTCACATCATTTGTAAGTTGAAATGCTACTCTTCTGAGGTGTTAATTCTAAATTAACTATTACCTTCTTCCATTATTGAGTTGTGTTTATGTACAAGCAGTGAGATCACTCTCTCTTGAGATTTTGTCTTGCAGGTCAAACTTTCAATTTATCTGGCCGTGGGAAGAATGGGCTCATGTGTTAGATCTGCCAAAATGGGCCCCACAGCGTTTGTTTGTTCAAGAGGTTTTGGAAAGAGAAGTCCGTCTTTCTTATTGGGACAAAATCAAGCAGGTATCTGCTTACATAATGGAAAATTCCACCAGCTAATTGCATATTGATACTGAAAAGCTTAATCTGGTCATTTAAGTTCTCAAATGAGGTATACCACACTTGCAGAAACAAGTTAGATGTTTGGCGCTTAAGTTATTTCAATGGCAATTGAATTACCTGGTTCTTGGAAAGAATGTCGCAGCAAGCACATATTTATATTTTCTCTTATTTTCTTGCGACCTTCAATAAATTGTCGCTCAAGTTATTTCAATGGCAATTGTATTACCTGGTTCTTGGAAAGAATTTCACCAATTTTGTCGCAGCAAGCTCATATTTATGTTTTCCCTTCATTTTCTTGTGACCTTCAATAAATTGTCGTTTTTATTCTTTGCATTATTGGCAGAGAGCTGGAAGTTTCTTTGTAAAATAAGTAGATCTGAGAAGTACTTGAATACTTCACTCAGCAGGAAAAGAGGGCACAATAAAGCTTTAAAAAAGTACCTTTAATTGGATTAGAATATTATGTGAACATATATTAGTTCTTTCACATAATGTTTGGGCTAAAATTTTCCATTATTTTGTGTGTACTCTTCAAAGCAATAAAACTTAAAATTTGTTCTGAAGTGCTGCGAGTCAAATGAATTAATTTGCTTGGTATGGTTCTTTGTTGTTTTGATGTCAATATGTAATGCAAAATTTGATGTTCATTTTTGTTAGCCTCTAACTTTATCAAGTTACTCATTAGTCCCAGTTTATGTGATACTCTTTCCTTTTTAGTTTGTCCGTAAAAATACATCTTTCTATATTTAAAAACAATTCAACTTTGAACTTCCCATTTTACTTTGAATGAGATGATTTATAACCACACAAATATCTATGGCTTGTTTTAGACCACAAATTTCAATAGTCTGTCTTTCTTAAATTCTGTACCCAAACAAACGACATCACATATCAATAGCTAAACACAGTATTATGTGAAAATTGGTAGATGTTTGGCCTGTTTTGTTAACAGTTTCTTTTCGACGATCTAGACAAAGGTTAACAATATTCATTCAAGATGAAAGTTTTGAGCAAAGAAATCCAATAATTGAATTGCATGAAGTAATAACGAATATTCGTTTGTCTGCTGTTGCTTTTATAAGTATCAATTTATAAGTAATTATATTGTAAGTTCCGGTAAAAGGTGTATATTTAATGGATGTGTTCATTTAAATTCTGCACATGTATCCCATGTTTGCATTTTCTTTTATATGAGCTGCTAATTGAAGTACTGCATGACCATGTTTTTCTAGGAAAATATTTTAATAGAATCTGTGATTTTACCACTATAATATTAGATAGGTTTTAGATGGAGTATACACTAGAAAGAAGTTAGTGACGTAGTTCATTTTTTCTTGGGAAGAATTTAATCTATTTCCGTATGCTTCTTTAATGCAATTTTATTTAGATTTCTTCTTTCCCTCATTCTTCTACAGAGCATTGAGAACACCCCTGCTTTGGAGGAGTTACTTCCACCAAGAGGTGGACCACAGTTTAAATATAGTGCAGAAGATGGTACCGATCCAACTGAGCGTGCCCTCTCTGTAGAGCTTAAGGACATGGTGAAAGGTAGGAAATCTTCCCGGGAAATGATTTCCTGGGTAGAAGAAAATGTTTTTCCAGCCCATGGTTTTGATATAACCCTCAGAGTTGTTGTTCAAACACTTCTTGACATTGGATCCAAAAGCTTTACTCATTTGATTACTGTCTTGGAGAGATATGGCCAAGTCATCGCAAAGATTTGTACTGATGATGATCAACAAGTTAAGCTGATTAGTGAAGTAAGTTCTTACTGGCAAAACAGCGCTCAAATGACAGCTATATCCATTGACCGGATGATGAGTTATCGGCTTATATCTAATTTGGCCATCGTGAGATGGGTTTTCTCTTCATCGAACCTTGATCGATTTCATGTTTCTGACAGTCCATGGGAGGTAAATAACCCGATTTAACTAGTGTGGTGTCACTTCTTTACAGGCATATTTATATTCATTCTCTTCTGAACTTTTTAAACGTATGTTCTCTTTGTAAAAACTTCACCCACTTTTTGTGTTGATGTGCTTAGTTTATTAGTTCTCCAGTCCAAGTAATGCATAACCCCCNCCAAAAAATGAAAAGAAAATTGTAAAGGTGAACCTTTTAAACTCCCTAAATGCACGGGGAACCTTATACACACCAGATATGAAGCGGAAGATCACTTAGGTCAGCTGGTACTTTGTGTAAGGGCTCGGGTGAACATGTCGACCATCTACTTTTAGATTGTCGAGAAGTCTCGAGGTTATGGTGGGAAATTCCAAGATGGTTTGGAATGCTTTGAGTGATGTCGGACATCGTGAAAGAAGTAATGTTCAATTAGAATTGTGGTAGACGAGGAGAACATATAGGGCGTGGAATGTTGGTACACTAGCACAATAGCAGAGTTTTTGAAGGTGTAGAAATGAGTTTGTGCATTTGAGTAGCTTCTTATCCCACGTTTCTTTTTTGTGAAGCCATGAGGTTCCTTTATGTATATAAGATTAGATGTTCGTAGGAAACCTTATCTTTGTGTAGGTTTTCTACTATTGGTATACTTGTATATAGGCTTTTCTTGCCCAAAATGATGTTTATTACTTTATCAAAAAACATAACCATCTGTAGCAAGTACCCCGTGATTTCACCTTAGATTGTTTTTAAGCTTAGAAGTGCATGACATTCCAATGTCATTAGTTACAAATAAAAATCAAAAAGTTCTCCATCAGTGCAGCACATGTCGTCAAATAAAAATTAAAATGCCAAAAATTTCTTCCTCATTCCACGTAAAAATAAAAATTCTAAAGAATTAGTATATAGTGTATTGAAAAATATGTATTTACTTTTAAAAAAATTATTTACTATTACGAGAGTTAATTTTGTAATCTAATGTTTAGAACTATATATTGTTAATACCCTCATTCTTATTAATCTACCTTACTCTGCTGTTATGCTTTTAGAAATTTGATATGATACTTTGAAACTAAGGGTTTGATTGCTTTTGGAAAAGGAGACGGAGTTTTGTGTACTAAACAAGAAAACTAAACCCAAAAAAACGTATTTACATACACCTTAACTCATGTAAGAGTTAATTGGGTGATTTTCACAAATAGCATATTTCCGTGCCCTTATTTACGTTTTGATCCTGTTTATGTAAGTTCTTCAAAAATAATTTTAAGTCAAAACGTGGAGCTTGCAGGTCAGAACTTGCCCGCAAGATCGTTTGAAAATCGGATGAATGGGTAAAGACTTGCTCTATCACAAGTTCTAGCGGATCGTTAGGACTTTAGTGCAATTGTATCATGACTTTGGTCAAATCTGGACCGTTGAATTCCATTTAGATTTTTATTTTTAACTTTTAGCCTTTCAAGCACAAGAAAAGTTGGGATAATCGTACTTGCCACATGGTGGAATTGTGGTTCTAGCTGTGAAAATTTCAAAATTAAGGTGTGTAAAAGGTTTGCCTGGTATTTAGAGAGTGTAAAGGAAAACCTGTGAAAGTATTTTTTTTTTTTGGGGTGTGGGGGCTGGGGGGGTTTAATCCCCCTAGTCATACGTTTGAAGTTGATTCTATTGTGGGTTTTTCTGTTCCTGCTTTGGCAGGATTATTTCTTACAGTTTTCAATTCCCTTTTCCTGCATTTTTGTCCTTCTTCAGATCCGCTCTTAATTTTATGATCTTCAAATGTGTTTGGCCATTACTGCGTTTGTGAGAAAATCTTCGTTCTATATTTTAAAGGAAACTTGCAACTTTTTGTCTTTTCTGAATATTGTGATATGCTTTGTGTCCTCTCTGCATTACTAGTTTTTTTTCTCTTTGCCTTTGCAGCTCTACTTTCTGTTTTGTTATGATATATTGTAGTTTGATCCATGATTAAGTGTTTGTGTGACTGTAGATCCTCAGGAATGCTGTCAGTAAGACGTATAATCGGATTTCTGATCTGAGGAAAGAGATTTCATCCCTTGAGAGAAGTGTTGTCGTGGCAGAAGAGGCTGCATCTAGAGCCAGAGATCAGTTAGATTCTGCGGAGTCTAAGCTGAGTATCATGGATGGGGAACCTGTTCTTGGTGAAAACCCTGTAAGAATAAAACGGCTGAAATCATATGCGGAAAAAGCAAAAGAGGAAGAGGTGTCTGTTCGTGAATCTTTAGAAGCGAAGGAAGCTCTTCTTGCTCGAGCAGTTGATGAAATTAAGGTATTTTATGTTGTGGTCATGGATATAGCTAAAGGAAAAAATCAACTTGTATAATATTTGAAAATCTTGGATCTGGAATGAGTGCTTAAAATGCTGCCAAAATTATGTGTGGTGTTACAGGTTTTGATCCTTTCATTGTATAAGGGCTTCTTGACTGCTTTAGCAGAACCCCTTAATGATGCATTCAGAGATGGAACCTTGCGGCCCTCTGGTCAGGCAGATGACATGAACATTGACCTTGAAGATTCTTCTGTAATGGACTTGGACAAGGATGATGGTCTTAAGAAAAGGTGGTGTATCCATTAATTATACCTCTTCATTGTGATGTAGCTAGGACAACGTTTTTGTACTTATTCTGTTCTTTTCTTCTTTTTCTTCTTTTTGCTTCTTAATTATTTTAATCTTTTGTGTTGGTGAGTTACAGTCATCCTAATGGAAACAGAGAAAGAAATGGCTATAATCTTGATGGAAAACAGCAATGGTGTTTGTCAACTCTGGGTTACCTCAAGGCATTCACCAGGCAATATGCTTCGGAGGTAAGTACTTCGTCATCTAACAATTACCATATCGGACCTACATCTGCTACTACTAATTTTATCAGCCAAAGTGACGGGAGCCCTTCTCTTATAAAGAATGTAGTGAAGGGTGAATTGACCCTTTTTTTTTTAAAAAGTAAAGAAAAATGCCTAGAGTTGTGGTGAAAGTGAAAATAAAAGGAGAGGTTCAACCATATCTCTCTAATATCACTGAGTGTGTGAATTACTCCCGTGCTGCCAACTCATGGACCTAACTGTTAGAGTTGCTTAACCTGATCTTTCTTTGTTTCATTTGTTTGGTGATCTGCAGATATGGCAGAATATTGAGAAGTTGGATGCTGAGGTACTAACTGAAGATGCTCATCCTCTATTTCGAAAAGCTATATACTGTGGCCTGCGAAGACCTTTGGATGAATGATATATAACTCGGTTTGCTTGCACTTGATTTTTCTGATGCTTTATTGTCGGTGTATCATGAGTATTAGATTTTGTTATGTAGATTAGATCATTTTAGTTGACTGTAAAAATAGTTGGAGCAAAAAAGCAAATAACATTAGTTGGAAAAATCGTGTATTTTTAAGACTGTAGAATTCGTTTCATTTCGGTCTAATTCAGGTAATATTTCCAGAATGATTTTTGACTATAAGTGCACATTTATTCCTTCCTCTTGGGGCATGACTAGTTATGCGACCTTCTTCATGTGGGGTCATTGTTACTTATACATGTAAGACAAAGACCAAGTGTAATAAGTGAATTGCGATGTATCCCCCTATTCAACTACCCATTCAAGTGCATTTGGCTTCATAGACTAATCTATTGATTGATAGTGCATTTCTTCCTGTTGTGTTGCATGATTTCTTTGTGTGTTCTTAAAGTTGAGGGATTGGCTTCCCCGTCATCCATAACAACCATTGTGGCTAGCTCGGCTGTGGCTTTCTTTATTCTCTTATTTTGAGTCCTAGCCGAAGAATAACGTCGCCTTTTTGGTTGCTTGTTCTCTGGGTGAGGACGTCCGAGAGGAGGCACATTCAACAGCAATAGATCTGCAGGCTTGAAAGAACTTTGCAGCACCCTCCTAGCCTCTTCGGGTCTGCTAAAACGTCGATCCCGGGACACGTGACAGAGCCCTGCTAAAGTTCTGAATCAAGAAAAAGACGGAGTTAGCAATGTTTTTCTTAGCTATTTTTGTACAAAGGTAAAAGAGAGAAGGACTTTGTTTACCGTGATTTTTGGCCTTCCACCTGTATTTGAGGTCCGTTTCCTTCCATCGACGGGATTCTGGTGTTGTAATTTCCAAAATTTTCTGAACCCACTGGTACAGACCATGAACCCATAGTGGTTCCCATCGGAGATAATCATCCAAGTTCGGGAATCTCAACTGGAATACCTCACTGGTACCGGTTATGAGTCGGATTCAGCGAAAAGTTTCAGGAATGGGATAGGATGAAATATTATGCACATGTTTGGCTCATATTTTATGATTAGGATTGCTGTTATCTTTATACATTTTCCAGCAATGTTTAAGGTTTAAATGCTGCTCAGAAAACACTCAATCGATGGGTTTATTGTTGCTAAAATACATAAGTTGACGGATTCGCTTGATCTGATTTCAATCTTAGTCCTTTTTATTTCTTTTAAAATGCCGTTGTGGATTATAAATGTGCTATTAATATGTACTCTCCATTTCAAAAAGATTGATACTATTACCTTATTAGTCTATTTCAAAATAATTGATACCTTTCAATATTTTCTTAATGAAAGTAGTTATATTCGCGCAAATGCTATGACAGTTTTAAGATCACAAGTTTCAAAAGTTTACCGTCACACAAATGTATGACTTATTTAAGGTTACATATTTCAAAAGTTTTCTCTTTTTATTAAAGTTTATGCTAAGTCAAACTAGGACAATCTCTTTAAAATCGAGGGAGTATATCTTATGGATAAGCCAGTTGAAGAAAAGGAAAAGATGGAAAATATTCTTTTCAATTAGGGTGTGTTTGGTACGAATAAAAATATTTTCATGGAATATGAGTGGTTTTATCACTTATTTTTTCTTGTTTGGTTGGTGAGTAGAAAACTTTTTTCAAAAAATATTTTTCAGTATTTGGTTAGAGAGAAGAAAATATTTTTCTTTAAAAATATTTTTCTATGCTACTCTCTTCACCCCCTCCCCCTTCCCATAAATCCCCATATTTTCTAGTATTTGGGTTTTGGGTGGGGTTGGGTGGGTGGAGGTGCGTTGGTGGGGATGGGAAATAGGGTGGGGAAGAAAAATTTTCTCCAATTAAAGGAAAATAAGTTCACGAGGAAAATGTTTTTTGTTGGCTCAAAGACTAGTCAACTGTAGACAAATTAATTCGAAAAATATAAAGTTATTCTTATAGCAACAGTAGTGGTTCCTAATTCAGAGCATACACATGATACTTTATTATTTCATTTACTGTAATAATAGTTGTATGTTAATGAAAAATTTGTGGCCGAAAAGGAGGGAAAAATACTATTACTATAAGAGAAGGAGAGATTAGTTGAACTGACTTCTAGTTTAACGATTGCACAATTATGAGCTAATGAAAAATAATAATAAAATAATGCTTATTAACCCATCAAATTGTTGTAAGTGTCGATCAAAAAAGAAAATTAACATGTTGTAAGCGTTTAGATGCTTTTTTTTTTTGGTTGAAATAAGATTTTATTGATTAGAAACTACAAAGTCCTATTATACGAGGTTTCTACAGCCATCCCATTGGGATCGAAACTGTAAATACTATTAAACAAACTAATATTTTCCAAAGCAGTAGCATTGCCAATACTAGCTAGAGTTTTACAACATTCCTCCGAGATCATTCTGCCATATTCTTTTCCATTAGCATCATCCTTCGTCGCAGCCTGTACACAAGGAGGAGAAGCAAGAAGGATGGTTGCTTTATTCTTGTTTTGAAGCTTCAAACTATCCTTAGACAAAAGATGTGCCACTTCATTTGCTTCACGGAAAAGGTGTTTGATTTGCGGGTACCCCAATTGAGCGATTAACCACCTGCATGAATCAATAATGTGTTGATAAGTATGGTGGTTAGTTTGTAAAAGGTTTATTACCTCAGTTGAGTCAGTTTCCACTTCAATTGCATGTAACTTATGTTGAAGAGCTAGTCGGAGACCTTCTTCCAGGGCAAGGAGTTCACCTTGAGTGTTGCTAATAAGAGTAATATTTTTTTGGTAGCCAATTATCCATTTCCCTTGACTATCTCGGATTATGCCTCCCAAACCACCCTTTTTATTGTTTGTAAAAACACTGTCACAATTTATTTTATAGATGTTCTTTGGGGGAGGTTCCCACGCTATTTTGATTTCCTTAGTGTTGAGATTAGGGATAGAGACTCCTGTAAGGAACTTAAATTTAGCTGCTCTCGTTATAGTCATTTGCACTGGAATGTCCTTTAATTCATTATTGATATTATTAAAATTTCGATTAATCCAAATGTGCCAAACTGCAAAAGGAAACATATCATTCCAATCAAGACAAGAATGAATTCTACTAGGGTTCATAAGTCTGATGGTGTCTAGCAGTGACTTTCCTTAGATAAAATGGGATCAATACCTAAATGACTCCAATATTTTTTGACTATGGGGAATGTCAGGAAAATATGAGTAGTAGTTTCTTTTTCTTTTCTACAAATAGTGCATGTATCGTCAATGTTCATGCCTATATGATGAAGGTAGCTTCTAGTGGGAATTTTATTGTGGTAACAAAGCCACAGTAGGAACCTGATTTTTTTGGGGTCCTTAATTTCCAAATCCACCTAAAGTCTGCCTTGGAGTCGTTGATAGGGTTTAGGAGACTTAAAACAGTTTTTGGCTAAACAATCCATTACTAGATAGGGACCAGAATTGAGTATCTTGGTGGGGTAATTCTTTTGGGGTGAGAGTGTCTTTGATGTCATCTACTATTGATATAGGGAGGGTAAAAGAGATTTTATCTAGCTTCCAATTATTATCGTCTAAGATCTCCTTTATTGTTAAGACCTCTTCATTTTTACTCAGGGGACCTTGAATTTTTTCCCTAATAGGTTGAAGGTCTGAACACCATTTATCATACCAAAAGTTAATGCGCTCACCCTTTCCTATATTCCAGGCTATCCCTTTATTACATAATTCCCAACCTCTCCGACCGTTATTCCAAATGAAGGGAAAATTCTTAGGATTTGGTTTATGAGCATATTGGCTAATCAAGATTTGGGCCCAGGGGGAGTTGGTGTTGTTATAAAGTCGCCAAGTGAGGTTTGCTAACATGACTAAGTTCCTATGGCCAGATTTAACTAGCACCAGTCTCCCCTCTGACTTAGTGTTGGTAATGATGTCCCAATTGATTAAGTGAAGTCTTTTTTTTATCTTGAGTAGTCCCCATAAAAAATTCCTTTGAAGACGATCAATATTGTTGAGAGTTTTTTTGGGAGCATAATATATTGCATTGTGTGATTTGAGATCATGTTAAGGGTTGATTGTATTAAGGAGGCCCTACCAGCTAAATTGAGACAATTAACTTTCCAGTTTGACAATTTGAATCTCATATTGTCTAAGATGTATAGGAAATCATTAGGTTTAGGGTGTTTATTAAGAATTGGGAATCCCAAGTATTTTCCAAAGTTGTATCCTATAGGAATGTTCAATATTCGAGCATTGTGTTTTTGAGTTGTTGAAGGACGGTTCTTAGAGAAAATAAATTTAGACTTAGTGTCATTGATCTTTTGCCCAGAAAGTTTACTGAAAAGGTATAGGGTATTAGCAATAGTATTAGTAGTTTTTCATTTACATTAGCCAATAGTGTGAGATCATCGGTAAAAAAGACATGGGATATGTTAGGGCTTTTTTTGTTAAAAGAGATAGGGTCCCAATTGCCACAATCAACTTGGTGATTGATAAATCGGGATAGCATTTCCATACATAACACAAATATGTAGGGGGATAATGGGTCACCTTGCCTGATTCCTCGAGATGGAGAGAAAAAATTTGTACTGGTTCCATTTACAAGAACTGCTATATTGCTAGTTGTTATGCAATTCATAGTTAGCTTGGTGATCTTAGGAGGAAATTTAAAGTAGGTAAGAGTTCTATGAATAAAGGACCACTCTATGCGATCAAACACTTTTTCTAGGTCAATCTTGATAATCATTTTTGACTTGGATCCTTTCATACTATTGAGTTTTTTGATAACCTCCTGGATTATAATACCATTATTAGAAGCTCTTCTATTATTTAGGAAGCTAGATTTGAAGGGACTAATAATGTTATTAACGAGAGGTTTTATCCTGTTGGCTATGATTTTGGTGACTAATTTGTAAATGGTGTTACATAGTCCAATGGGTCTGGAATTCTTTAATTGGTTAGTATTGGGAATTTTAGGGATCAAACAAAGGTACGTGTTATTCAATTTCCCTGGCTTTATAATATGCTTTTAACGTATCCAATAATGGAGTCTCCAACCACTGGCCAAAATTTTTGGTAAGAAAAAGGGTGAATTCCGTCCGGACCAGGAGCTTTCATAGGTTTAAAGGAGAAGAGAGCATTTGTAATTTCCAGGTTGAAAATAGGATTATCTAGATGATTTAAGGAAATTTTGTCAAAGCTTCTAGGAGATTGACAAACTTCCTTCCAGTTTGAATTATTGTGAGAGGTGGTAAACATATTCTTAAAATAAAGGAGAGTATGGTTTTTAACTTCCTCAGGATCTTCAATCCAAGTACCCTCGTCATTTTTGAAATGGGTAATACGATTATGTCTTCTCCTAATTAAGGTATATATATGGAAGAATTTTGTGTTTGCTTGTCCATTGTTTTGCCAGTTGATTCTAGAACGAAGTTTCCAAAATTCCTCTTCTTTTTGAAGGATGTCATTATAATCTTGCTTAAATTGGTTTTCAAGGTTTTGTAGGAAGTCACTTCTAGGGAAGTAGGATGAGTTTTGTATACCCTTGATTCTAGCTAAAGTTTTCTTTTTCTTTAAAAAAATGTTCCTAAAGACTTCCTTGTTCCATTGGGAAGCTTTTTCTTTGAAGGATATCATGGCTTCCTCAAAATCCTTGTTATGCCAACTATTCTTGACTATGGAAGGAAATTGCGGGTGGGAACGCCACATAGATTCTAATCTAAAAGGCTTAGTTATAGGAGTTATGAACCTAGGGTTTAATTGAAGAAGGAGGGGATTATGGTCACTATAGGTTCTAGGAAGATGATTAACAATAGCATTAGGGTAAAGTTTGTTCCATTGATCATTAATAAAGCATCTATCAAGTCTTTCCAAAATTAAATCGTTACTATTGTTCCTAAAGTTCGACCAAGTGTATTTTGGACCCTTGAAACCTAAGTCGAAAAGGTTACAGTTTTGAATAAAATTCCAAAGTTTGTCAGTTCCTCTATAGTTTACCAGCCTCCCTCCCCATTTTTCTTCAGTAGAAAGGATGTCACTAAAATCACCAGCAACTAATCCTGGGATATTAATGTTATGATATCTAATAGCTAATTTTTGCCACATCGTGTTACATTTAGTTAGAGAGATACTAGCATATATAGAACTAAATAACCAAGGTATGTGGTTTGGGAATACCTTGATCATAGTGTGAAGTTCCTGATCTTCCCGTGTGACCTCCTCAATTTCCACCATATCTTTCATCCACATTAAAACCACTCCTCCTGCTCTACCTACTGCCGAGATTTCCACTAGGTCATCAAAGTTAAATTCTTGTTGAATTTTTGCATGAGCATGCATCCTAGTTTCTAGAAGAACAACTAGGCTAGGACGATGAGTGCCAATGATATCCCTGAAGTTTCTACGAAAAATGGCATTGTTAGCCCCTCTTACATTCCAAATAATGAATTTAATTGGACGATTCATGAGAAAGGTTGTTGGTGTGAGCTGTCCCTGGTTCTCCCCCAGCCTTAGAGGTGGAATCTCCCTCATTGTTGGGTTGAGTACTATTGCATATTTACCTGCTGCTGGGTTTAGAGGTGGCCTTAGGTCTAGTGAGCACTTGAACAATGCTGCTGGGCAGCTGATGATAGATTTATTGTCTTGCCTCTCCTTGTAAAGAAATATTGCTATTTATCTTAGGCTTTTGAACTCTACTCGAGATTCCCTTAGTGGTCTTGCCCCTGCCTCCACTTCTCCTTGGAGATTGTTTCCTAGATTTTGTGCATTGAGAGGTTGATGAATCTCCATTGGAACTGGTATACCCTGATTTGGTTGGTTCATGGGTATGTTCATTTGTTGGGGAGGTTGCCATGAAATGAAGATAGGGTTCCCAGGGTTTGGAGGAGGAAATAATGGAGTGTTTTGAACTTATAGTATTCCGTTTGTTGGTATGAAGTGGGGAGGAAGGCCCCAGTGGGCTTGCATGGTTTGGATTAGGGATGGGGATGCATTTGGTGTCAATGGGTTGAGTATGTTGGTGAGCCAACTCTGGTTCACGTAGTTGTTCATAGCCAGTTGCATGCCTTCCATAATTAGTTGAGCAAGAAAATATGGATTTTGGAGAACTATAATCACCTCTTGGCCCTCTATTTCCAGATTGAACGAGGCAGCTTGGCCCATCAGTCCCCTTTCCAACCATGACTGAGGTTGCTGATTCATGAGAAGTGGGGTTGTGGAGTAAGTTTGTAGGTTGTTTGGTGGTGGATCGGGTGGGGGAATTTCCATTGAGTGGAGGTTTTGGCGAGGTATTCTGAGTAGTAGTGTTCTTCGTTGAGAAGTGAAGGTAGATGGGGCATTGTCTTGATGATGATCAGATATAAGCTTTTGGTTCGTAGGAGATACTTGATTGTGTGTATCTTTAGAAAATATTTCGGAATATTTAGTATCTAAATGCATGGGGGATGATTGGAGTTGCGTGTAGTTTATAGTGGTATTAGGATTAGGAGTAGTGATGATTTCCCTATGAGGGGTAGAATTAGTTTTGTCTTGTATCAATTTTAATAGTGTTTTTGGGTGTAAACTATGGGTGAGGCTATTGTTGGGTTGGTCCTCCTTTGCCAGTTGGGTTGGAGGAGTTTTTGTGTTATACTGATTTTCCAAGTGTGGGCATGCAATATCCATGCAATCCGGATTTTGGATAGTTTCTAACGATGGTATGAGTAAACTGCTAGTGTCCGGCGAGTTGTTTTGAGCTTGGCCAATCATAACATTATTATAAAGAGAATTGTATTTGTTATCTAGTTGAATAGAAGTAGTTTTGTCCTTTGTGTCTACGTGGGTATTATTATTAGTTTTCTCTATGTAGACGAATTTTTGAGGATAATTGTGTTTAGAGTTCCTGTTGGTCGGGTTTCTTTTAACATATCAAGAGGGATTTCATTGTTATGGGGAGCATTAATAGAAAAGTTTTTATTCATAGAAATTCTATTTTTTTTAGAAAAGGTAACAACATTCTATTTTTCTTCAGTTTTCCCCGGGTTGTTTGTGGAGGAATTAATACTATGGTTAATATCTTTGATATTTGGGTTAACACTAGGCAACTAGTTACAATTGGCACTGACATGTCCAAGCCTACCACAAAGAGTACATAAAAAATTTTCCCTTCATAATGAATCGGTTGTTTATGTTTTCCTATTAAAATAAACGATTTTACCGGATAATCTAGGAGAATTTCTACGCACAGTCTTGCATATCTACCTGAAGTGTTAAGGAGGTACATGCATCTATTTTGAGCAGTTTACCTATTTTATTACCAATCTTTGATAGAATATTCGTATCATAATATTTAGTGGTAAGGTTTGGTAATTGTATCCATATTGCAGAGATATTTAATTTTTCCTCTTGTAATGACCCGACCGGTCGTTTTGTGCTCTAGCGCATCGTTCATCGGTTTGAATTCGTGAGCAGCTTCGTTTCAGGTATTATGACCCGTGGGATCGGAATTTAATTCTAGGAAGTTTAGAATTGATTTGGAAAGAAAATTCTCATTTCGGAAGCCTTAAGTTGGAGAAATCAACTAAGATTGGAATTTTGAGTAAACGATCTCCGAATCAGGATTTGAAGGTTCCAGTAGGTTCGTATGATGATTTCGGACTTGGGTGTATGTCCGGATTGGGTTTTGGATAATCCGGGAGGAGCGTATATTATGGAAGTTAGCATTTTAGAAGGATTTAATGAATTTGGAGTTGAAGTGCACGTCAGTGAGGTTGATGTCCGTTTGGGATTCTGAGGCTGGGAATAGCTCCGTATGGTGATTCTGGAATTGGGAGCACGATCGGAAGTGAATTTGGACGACCGTAGGTCATTTTGGAGTCATTTGGCTAAAGATATAACTTTGAAGGTTTTTGGGAAATCCGGTCGGAAGTGGAATTTTTAATATCGAGGTCGTAATGCGATTCCAGAAGTTGGATCAGGTCCGTAATGTTAAATATCACTTGTGCGCAAAATTTGAGGTCAATCGGACGTGATTTGATAGGTTTCGGCATCAGATGTAGAAGTTTGAAATTCTAAGTTCTTAAAGAATTGGATTTGAGTGCGATTCGTGATTTCGGCGTTGTTTGATGTGATTTGAGGGCTCGAGAAAGTCCGTGTCATGTTTTGGGACAGGTTGGTATAATTCGACGGGGTCCCGGGGGCCTTGGGTGGATTGCGGGTGGTTAACAGATCAAAGTTGAAGTTGGAAAAGGGCTGAAGCTGCTGTCATCTGGTGTAACCGCACCTGCGAGGCTTTGACCGCAGGTGCGAGAGTGGGCAGGCTTGCTTGGGGACCGCATGTGCGATGGATTTTTCGCACCTGCGAAGCCGCAGGTGCGGACAGTGGGGCGCAGGTGCGATTTGGGCTGAAGTTGAGGAAAACTGCAGGTGCGGGAGATTTGGTCGCACCTGCGGGATCGCAGGTACGGAGGAAGGACCCAGATGTGGAAATCGACCTGGGCAGAGTGTTTTAAAACGAGAATTTTGGGTTCATTGCCTTCATTTCTTCATGGTTAGGCGATTTTGGAGAGCTTTTCAAGGGATATTTCACCAAGCATCAAGAGGTAAGTGATTCCTTCTCATTTCCAAGTTGAATACAAGATCATTACATGAGTTTGATATGGGAAATTGTGGGAAAATTGGGGTTTTTGAAGAAAAACCTAGAAAGTGTAAAAATTTGGATTTTAGCCACGAATTGAGCATGAATATTTGAGTAAATTATATATTTGAGTTAGTAAGGATATGGGTAGAATGTATCTTCGAGAAATTTTGGATTACGGGCACGTGGTCCCGATGGCATTTTGGTCATTTCTCCGAGCGGGGTTGGGAAAGTATATAATTTGAATTTGTTGTGAGAATTAGGATGAATTTTCATTGCTTTGTCATTTATGTGGTAGTTTCGGAGCCTTATGCGTCCGTAGGAGTCATCGGAAAGGCTTGGAAGCCGGTGTTGGAATTCGGGAGCGAGGTAAGTCTCCTTTCTAACTTTGTGAGGGGAAATCGTCCCCTAGGTGAATTAATTCAGTATATGATATTATCTTCGGGGGCTACGTACGCACGAGATGACGGGAGCCCGTGCGTAGCTACTATTATACCATGTCCGGGTAGCCTAGGACCCACTAGCATGCTTTATGTGTGTACCTGTAACCCTGCCTGTAACATTCATATTGTTAACCTTCTAAAAAGAGAATTGTTTCCACTGTGAATATATGTGTACCTAGACTGGGTTGTATCATGGAGTATCACTAAACTTGACAAATGAGTTTCAAAAACAAAGATTTCAACACCTATATTTAATTTTCTTTTAATAAAGATTTTACCACTTTCCTGAGAAAAACTGTTTTCTTGATAAAATACGAATTTATTATGTGGATATGTGTAACTTTGGGTGCCTGAGTCGCTTGAGTGATTCGCGAGCAGGAAGACCCTGTATTTGTGTATTTATTCATATGAGCACCTGAGTCGCATGTATGATTTGCGAGTAGGCTAGCCGTATTATGTTAACCGCGTCGTATGATCGATTCGCGAGCGGGGCAGATAGATGCATCTATGGTTCGAGCCGGTCGACCCCTCGGCAATGCACATTTTATTATTGTTGGTCCGCACCGTTCGACCCTCGGCATTGCTTGCGCATGATATTGCTGCGTAGTTGCTATGATATTTGCCTGATTTCTGGCCTGGAATATTAAGTTGTCAATTGAAATGACAGGGATTTTAAAGTTATCAAAAAAAAAAAAAGACTTTTGGAAGAAGTTGTTCCTTCCGTTGAATTATTATTATTTGATTAAATCCCAATGTTCATTAATTGTTAATATGACGAAGATATAAAGTGTTAAATGTGAACGAAATTGAAGGATGTTTAAATCCTGTTTTATAAACGGCATATGATAAAACCATGCTTAGTGTCACTCGTAAATATTCCAGAATTGATTTTTAGTAAGTGTCTAAATTGACCTCTCGTCACTACCTCTCTGAGGTTAGGCGGGCGATTACACGTTATTTTTGTACTCATACTACACTTGCTGTGCATTTTGTTGCACATGTACCTACATAAAACATTGGTTGATTTGGAGACTTGGACGGGCTGCAATCATCCGGAGGCGTTCCGCAGCTGACAAAGTCTCCCTCCTACCATATTATTTTTTATTTAAAATCCCTTGTCCAAATTGTATTTCAGACAAGCTTTGTAGTATTTGTAAAATACTTAGAAGTTGCTCGTGTACTTGTGACACCGGGTTCTGGGATATGTATTGGGATAATTGTTTAAGTGAAATCTTTAGATCACTGTTTTTAAATAATAGAATTTTATTTGCTGTCGTATTTTAATTACGAAAATTTATTTATTTGATTATGAAATGCAAGGAAAGATAACGGTTTCGAAAATATTAAAACATGAATGTATTTCAACTAATTAAGGTTTTGGCTTGGCTGACAGTGGTGTCCGGCGCCATCACGACCTATGGATTTTGGGTCGTGACACCTCTGTTGCTACAAAATTAGGAACCCATTTTTTTACTGAAAGAAAATGTCCATTAACAAACCAAGGTCCTTGATGAAGGGCTTTGGTCATGTTGTTTTCTTGCATAAATTTAACTATAAAGAAATCATTACCTAGATCAATTAAAGGAAATGAGTCCGTGGGTTTCCAAAGCTCTTGTATTTTTTTTTTTAAGTATTGGTGAAGGATACGCTTACCACATAATTTGATAATTATGGAGAACCTCCATGGCTCGTATATATGCGTTGTAGATCTTCCAATGACAATGAGACTGCATGGTCATCATTATCTACTTCTAAATGCTCCATAGGCAGTGACATGTCCGTGTTGCCTTTCATCGTATTTGTGAGGGTAAATTCACCTGAATTTCGGATGAAAAGGTGTGGATCTTGGGAGAGGAGAATTTCTTTATAGGAGATCTTCGTTTCCTTTTCAATTTGATTGCTTATGATTTCTTTTGGGTCGGGGGGTTTGGTGGTTTAGGGAGGGTAGAGTCCTCCATTAATGAGGGTTCTAGTATTGGTTGAGACATATGTTGGTGAAGTGTGGGATGCTGAAGTTGTAGTGAGTATTAGAGAGAAGTTGGAGCTTCTCTCTCTAGAATCGTTAAGACCTGCGATTTCGTTATTTCAGTTTAGATGCTTTCTCTATGGAAAATATTTTATTATCATTTTTATTACTCCATTAGTTTATTACTTATTTTAAACTTTATTTAAGTATCTTAAATAAGAAAATTATAGACTTTTAAGTGGACTTTTTTAGTTTTATCTTTTAAAGTAAATACATGGGACCCGTGAGTCCACTTGTCGAATAATAAAGAGTCTCATATAAATATGACTTGGCATGTGAGACATAAAATAAAATTTTTCGTGTACGACACTCCAAAGAAACTTTTAAGTCAAACAAAGAAAAACAAACCAAAACCATAAAGCTTCAAAAGCTTTACAGCTTGTTTGGATGGTTATTACCCATTGTATCGTATTATATAGTTATCCCAAAATAATATTTGTTTTGATTGTTTAGTTAGAATTAGTTGTATTGTATTGTTAAATTTATTGTTCCGGAACAATGAAAAGTCTCATTTTTTTAAACATCCAATTTGGTGTGGTGGGATTGTTTCCTATTTTTCTTTCCAATTATGCCCTAACTTATTATTCCATAATTTTATTTTACCCTTTACCTTTTTTTTGTTTTAACTTCAAATCTCTAACCTACAACCCACTTTGTCTTTATCCCTTTTTTTTGCCAACTCCAACATCAAAGGTAAAAAAGAATAGGTTTTGCCTTCTTCTTTTTTCTTCGTTTTTTCTCCGAGTTTGATTTTAACTTATTCTAATTACTTTAATCTCTAATTAGCTGCACACTATTGGCTGTTTTCAAGTATGGATGTTTCAAGTGTACAAAGTGTTACTATTTATCTTTTCAACTCTTTGTTTCTTTATCATCATTTTTTTAAAAGACAGTTAACCTTATTTTTCAAGATTCAGCTCTTGTTTTTACTTGGCAATTGAGTTAGAGTAATATTTATTTATGGTATAATTGCTAAGGATTTTATGGAATATGAATATTTTGTTATGGATTATGTGTCACATTGTTAAAAAATTATTATGTTATGCACTTTTAAGTTATGAATTATATGTCATGTTGGAAAATATTACTTATGATCTAAATCCTGAATAGAGTGTACTTAACATTTATTTTTTTATTATTTATTATTATGATCTATGTCACGACCCAAAATCCCTAAGGTCATGGTGGCACCGGACATCATTGTCAGGCAATCCAATCATTAATTAATTGAAACAATTTCCTGTTTTAACATTTACGAAAAAAAGCGTTTCCTTACATTTTATTACATATTAACTAAATAAAATTTGTCGAGTAAAACAATAGTTTGAATATTCCATTTGAGCAATTATATCCCAACACATCCCAACACATCCCAGAACCCGGTGTCACAAGTACATGAGCATTTTCTAAGAATTTATACAATCATCACAAAGCCTGTCCGAAATACAAATTGGACTAGGAAATTTTAAAATGAAAACAAATACAGAACGAGGCAGACTCTGTCAGCTGCGCATAGCCTCCGGATGATGTAGCTCGCCTAAGTCTCTGAATCCTCCACATTTCTATGAAAGTACCTGTGCAATAAAAATGCACAACAAGTGTAGCATGAGTACAAAAACAACGTGTACTCAGTAAGTCGTCCGCTTAACCTCAGAGAGGTAGTGACGAGAGGTAGAATTAGACACTCACTAAGGGCCAGCAAATTTCTTAACAACATATGATGAACACGGTAGGCATGTAAAGGTAGTAAAACAGCACTATATATATATATATATATATATATATATATAAAAGGCACTGAAACCCAAGTAAATACTGGAAGTAAATAAACAGTTACCACTTCCTCATATTCCCCAAATATCTTAAATAAATAATTTCCTCTTTATTTTCCCCCAAATATCTTATTACTTTTAAAAATCCATGAAAAACATTTAACAATTTAGCATGCGCATACGGGTTAAGGACAACCGGCCTGAGCCGTTATAATAATCATCTCTGTGCACTGCCGAGGATCGAACGGCCCGTACCAAAAGTGCACCTCTCAATAAAATACTCATGTATATGCACTGCCGAGGGTCGAACGGCCCGAACCACAAGTGCATTTTTCAATCCGCCGTGGCGTACGAACCGCTCCCATGAGAGTGGGGGAAATAACACTCCGCTCGCGGAATGTAAATTGCGAAGCAGTCACATGCAGTCAGGCACAATCAACAGTCCACCCCGAATACATCGGGAAAACAAATACTCAAGTAATTGACAGATTTCTCTTTTAAAAACCATAAAATAGTGTTTAAATCCATTTTTCTAAATTTATTTGCCAAGTCGAATAATGTTCAAGAATATCACTTTATCAAGTATACAATTATCCACGGGGGAAAACAATTCTCTTTCCAGCTGTTAGAAAATGAACTCTAGTCTTATTTAGAAATTAAATTACGATTTCGATTATATTAGCAGTTAAGTAATACAGGCAGGATTACGAGTACAACACATAAGGCATGCTGGTGGGTCCTAGGCTTCCCGGACATGGCATAATAGTAGCTACGCACGGACTCCCGTCACCTCGTGCGTACGTAGCTCCCGAAGATAATAGCACCTACTTAATCAATTTACCTAGGGGGGCATTTCCTCCTCACAAAGTTAGAAAGGAGACTTACCTCGCTCTGAAATTCCAATACCGGCTTCCAAGCCCTTCCGATGACTCCAACGGACGCACAACGCCCCAAAACTATCCAAGTAACGACAAACCAATGAAAATATACACTAATATCTGCAACAATTCCAAATTATAAAATTTTCCAACCCCGCTTAACGAAATGACCAAAATTCCCTCGGGCCCACATACCCGGAATCCGAAATTTCTCGAAGATAAATCCTACCCATAGCTTTACTAGTTCAAATATACAATTTACACTAAATTCCATGCTCAAATTCGTGGCTAAAAACTCAAATTACCATTTTCTAGGTTTCTTTAAGATTTTTTATTTTCCCACAGTTTTCATGTCTAATTCCATGTATAAACCTTGAATTAACTTGGAAATGAAAAGGAATCACTTACCTCTTGATGCTTGATCAAAATCACCTTTTGAAATCCTCCAAAATCGCCCCAACCATGAGAGATGTATGAGAGAAATGGCAAAAATCCGTCTTTAATTGAACACTGCCCAGGAAAACCTTCTGTGCGATCGCACACAACTAGCCGCGATCGCACATGCCAAGTATGCTGCACAAATGTTTCTTCTCCGCGATCGCACAAGCTTGCATGCGATCGCACATGTATTTTTCCAGCTCCCTCCAAATCCTTCTCCGCGATCGCACAAGCATGCCTGCGATTGCACATGCCTTTTTCCAGCTCCCTCCAAATCCTTCTCCACGATCGCACAACTAAGGCCGTGATCGCACTGAACCCCCAAAACACCAGAAAAACAGCAGTAGCCATTCACTTGGAAATAACTCGGAACCACCCCGAAACACACCCGAGGCCCTCGGGACCCCGTCCAATCACGCGACTCAGTCCCATAACCTCACACGGACTTGCTCGAGGCTTCAAATCACATCAAACAACGCCGAAATTACGAATCGCACTAAAATTCAACTTTATGAACTTAGAAATTTCCAACTTCTACATCTGATGCCGAAACCTATCAAATCACGTCCGATTGACTCCAAATTTTGCACACAAGTCATATTCGACATTACAGACATGTACCAACTTCCGGAATCGCATTCCGACTCCGATATCAAAATTTTCACTTCTGGTCGAATTTCTCCAAAAACCTTCAAATTCCTATCTTTAGCCAAATGACTTCAAAATGATCTCCGGACATCCGAATTTACTTCTGATCGCGCTCACAACTCCAGAATCACCATACGAAGCTATTCCCAGACTCGGAATCCCAAACGGACATCAATATCTCTGAAATGCACTTCAAGCCTAAATTTATGAAATTCTTCTAAAATGCTAACTTCCACAATATGCACCGAGACGCTCCTGGGTTATCCAAAACCCGATCCGGACATACGCCCAACTCCGAAATCATCATACAAACCTGCAGGAACCCTCAAATCCTAATTCTGAGGTCGTTTACTCAAAATTCCAATCTTAGTCCATTTCTCCAACTTAAGGCTTCTGAAATGAGGATTTTCTTTCCAACAAACTCTAAACTTCCTGAAATTCAATTCTGACCACGCCCACGGGTCATAATACCTGAAACAAAGCTTCTCACGGCCTCAAACAGCTGAACGACGCGCTGGAGCTCAAAACGACCGGTCGGGTCGTTACATTCTCCCCCACTTAAACAGACGTTCATCCTCGAACATGCTAAGAACTGCTCTGGAGTTATCTGAAATCATTGTTTAACACTTCGAGTACCTGCCCGTTCTACCACAACCCAGTTGAGTACATTAGCTTAATCAAATCTGAAGATTTCTCCTTTTATCCATATAATAAGCTCAGAACCTAGTTCCAATACTTGAAATTCTCTGTCAGGCCTAGTTCCAATATATAACCACCGTATCAACTACCACACGGTATACCAGAACATGACTGCATACCTTTGCTGAATTAGCACCATGCACCGCAAAACTCATCATCTAACCACAATGACGTTCCCTGAACCTTAATAGCCAAACCTCCACGAATCTGATGCTCCCAATGCACTCCATGATGTATATACATACATCCTGCTATAATGCTGACAATACCACCACAACGGAGGAGCTGTGCAGAAATTCATACCCAACTGTAGAGTTAACAAATCATCGAATAACTCATCTTGACTCGAATCATCACCTCATTACGAACCTAAATAGTGGTATTTGTTCTTTAATATACACTTCACATAACCTTATCGCACTGATCCCTGATCCGATAATCTCGTCTCACCCAGTGTGAACTACTCAAAAAACAAATCACCGCAAACATGACCAACAACCTCACATGATATCACATCGCGCCGATAGGCCATAACTCGAACATAATAGATAAGAAATGACTCAGGAAGGGACTATTCAACTCATGCAACTGATATGAACTTTTCTCAGAAAATAGGAAGTAAAACATAAGAAAAATAAATATATATTAACCCTTCTCATCATCAAACTGTTGCAGCGTGCAACCCGATCCAAATAACATACCCGTGGCGGCGTGCCACCCGATCCCATCGAAAAACTCACATAAGGAAATATATACGGAGCTGCATTGCTCACTATTACACATTACCGAATATCGGTCACAAGCACGCTAAGTGCATAATACCATCTTGGGGAGACTGACAAAGTCGCATGCTACAAAACTCAAGCACAACTGAGGTGCGATATATATATATATATATATATATATATATATATATATATATATATACACACTCTGGATCTCAAGAGCTATCCTGCTCACATAACATCATCACTACGTGGAGATCTCAACTCATAAAAAATCATCAAGCCGTTTCACAACTCACACGACACAATCATAAGATGACATTAATTTGACGAAGACGGAACAACATCTGCTGTTCTAATACCTTTCCATGAAAATCGCTCTACTGAAATAAACATGCCTGGCTCATACGGAGCCCATAATCATATTTAAATCCATCCACAAACATCGAGTCTACCTTGATCGCACCAAACTAGGCCAATAGCCTTACCTATGTCCATATTAACCCACTTCCTCTCATAATACGCAAGAACAACCATCATAGCCGGGACAAACACCCCACAATCCACAACCAAATGAACTGAACGCCTTCCAGGCATAAATTCTCAAATAAGCAATATTGCACTTCTTTATACTCAGTTCAAATCTTCAATCCATTAAGTGACTACATGTCACACTTGTACAATCTTCTCGTGGTTACGCTCCCACGACTTTCCACACCAGGTAACAGATCTGCACATCCGCATCACAGACCACACTAATACTGCACAACACATCAAGAACCCATGACCATGGTACAAAGCCTCTTTCACCGAATATCGATCTCAGGTGACACTGAAGATAACACCAGCTTACTCTGAACTTTAAAATCACTCTTTCTTGCTATTCCGAGCTCATGACATCCTTATTAACATCGAACCACATTCTCGATTCTTACTCCCAGTTACATACTGCTTACCGCACCTAACATACCAATACGAAGTAACACAAGAATTCCATCATAACTTCTGAACCACCAACAAGGTGAACACTTCATCATACAGAAACCTCTTACTTAACTCGATTCAAGAGTACCATCTTAACACACGAGTGAATTCTCACAACCACCCAACATGCAAATCCTTAAGTAGTAGTCTATACCACCATAACCCTTCCGGGATCCGCCTACACCTGACAGGCCATAGCATTCAAATGCTCCCACATGAAATCAGTTACGACGGCCGACAAGACCTGCACACACCGGCACAAACCACATGCATAACTTAATCACATCAAAGGAACTGATCACTGCCGCAAACGTGCCATTTCAACCATGGCTAATCAATATATATTCTTTTAATCATCTTCAATTGCTTTAGGAATAATAGAAACTTCCTTCCACTCATAGCAGACTCAACCCTCACTCATCCCGAGTGACCTTGATTCACGAGACTATGCTGCCTAAATCCCGCAACCCGTCTCATACCCTCCTCATAGTCTTTCTACAATCCGGAGTTCATTTCTCTCACTTTTCCAATACTATCCTGCATGCTGAAACATATCATAGAACATTCCAACCATCCTCCTTTTTCTCCGAAATTACTCTACAAAAGCTCGATTCTCGATCATACTGCTGCCTGAAACCCTTAAACACTGCATTCTTAACTTTTGAATTCACTAGGACCGCTATTGAGAGTCACCCACTCTGACTGGTCCTAAATACAATCAACTCCAAGGCTCTCCTAGCATATGAACACCCCTTTCAATGGAACACATGACCGAGTCACTATCCTGACAGCTAATCTATGCCTTAAGCAAAATTCTGAATCTTCCAAAGCCTAACCCTGGTCCGACAGGGCCAACTTTTGCACACATTTATCAAATCCCACGCACAATCACCATCTTACTCCTTTCCCTTAGCTGTAATAACTTTCCAACACGCCGACAATCTGCAACCCTACGATAACACAATCCTGCAACCCAACTGCAGATGGTGGGACTCCCCCACTTAGCCCGAAGCTACTCCTTGCACCATTCTAGACCTTGCCAAGATCCTTTCTCCTTTGATAACACGATCTTGCTCCACCAATCCGTCCAATTCTTCCAAATTCTCTTGCTAGCAGTCCCTAAATACTCAAACTCTCTAGCATCATTCACACATTCTGCCTCCTACCGAATAACCACTATAACCTCTCACAGAGACTTGCCAACCATGCCACCACTAACCTATTCAAAGTAGATAACCCACCTGTGGAAATCACCCGCGGACACCTTCCAACGACGCTGAAATGCACGCTCTCTGCGACTTCAATACCCCATCCTATGCCATGCTTCATTTACCAACTTTACTAGTCCGTCCGCTCCTCATGGACATCCATTAAATGCGCGACAATACCTTCAAATTCCAAGCTATGCTGTCGCTCCCCCACTTTGCGACTGCTCGTCTTTCGCTTCTTACACCTGGCCTCCTAGAAATGAAACCACCGCCTAGTCTCACTTCAGGATCATTTTCCGACAACCGCATTCTTCAATACTTCTTCTCAATACTCTGACCCCACGCAACCGAAGGAACCATGGCACCGACAAACTTAACACATCCCATTCGATCAACGACGGTGACTTCACATCATAGGTGCATATCCCACCTCACTTGAAGACACCAAGTCTTATGAATTTATCAAACCCAACCGGACCATTCATAATCCAAATTCTTTTCCCCTGCTGGAACTAAAATACCGGAATCTCGAAATCAAACACTGAGAAGACCTCCCTTCAAACCATTCATCACCCCCAACATACGGGCAACCATTCTATCATCATATCGACATCACACGATAACCAATCGCAAGCATCATCACAACCTGAGCATAGCCTTAACGCTCTCATAAACATAACTACTGAGCTGAAACAACATATTATTCTTTGTCAGGGCCATAACAACAGCCCCAACCAACTATATATGGAAACATCTCGAATTACATCCGTAGCACCATTTCAATTCCTCAAATTCCTGATTCATAGGAAGCGCTTCGCGACGAGTAAGATTGAGTAAGAATAAACTTAGGCATAAGCCTTAAAGGATCAAATCGCACGATGAGGAATCAAGAAGGGAAGTACTGCTAACAGCCCTGTAGCCTCTCGAAGATAAGTACAGACGTCTCCGTACCGACCCGCAAGACTCTACTAGACTTGCTCATGACTCGTGAGACCTAAGGGAACCTAGTGCTCTGATACCATGTTGTCACGACCCAAAACCCCTAAGGTCGTGGTGGCGCCAGACATCATTGTCAGGCAAGCCAATCATTAATTAATTGAAACAATTTCCTATTTTAACATTTATGAAAAAAAGCGTTTACTTACACTTTATTACATATTAACTAAATAAAATCTGTCGAGTAAAACAATAGTTTGAATATTCCATTTTAGCAATTATATCCCAACACATCCCAGAACCCGGTGTCACAAGTACATGAGCATTTTCTAAGAATTTATACAATCATCACAAAGCCTATCCGAAATACAAATCGGACTAGGAAATTTTAAAATGAAAACAAATACAGAACGAGGGAGACTCTGTCAGCTGCGGATCGCCTCCAGATGATGTAGCTCGCCTAAGTCTCCGAATCCTCCACATTGCTATGAAAGTACCAATGCAATAAAAATGCACAGCAAGTGTAGCATGAGTATAAAAATAATGTGTACTCAGTAAGTCGCCCGCCTAACCTCAGAGAGGTAGTGACGAGAGGTCGAATTAGACACTCACTAAGGGCCAGTAAATTTCTTAACGACATATGATGAACACGGTAGGCATGTAAAGGTAGTAAAACAACAATATATATATATATATATATATAAGGCACTGGAATTCAAGTAAATACTGGATGTAAACAAACAGTTACCACTTTATTCCCCAAATATCTTAAATAAAAAATTTCCTCTTTATTTCCCCCCAAATATCTTATTACTTTTAAAAATCCATGAAAAACATTTAATTATTTAGCATGCGCATACGAGATAAGGACAACCGGCCTGAGCCGTCATAATAATCATCTCTGTGCACTGCCGAGGATCGAACGGCCCGTACCAAAAGTGCACCTCTCAATAAAATACTCATGTCTATGCACTGCCGAGGGTCAAACGGCCCGAACCATAAGTGCATTTTTCAATCCGCCGTGGCGTACGACCCGCTCCCATGAGAGTGGGGGAAATAACACTCCGCTCGCGGAATGTAAATTGCGAAGCGGTCACATGCAGTCAGGCACAATCAACAGTCCACCCCGAATACGTCGGGAAAACAAATACTCAAGTAATTGATAGATTTCTCTTTTAAAAACCATAAAATAGTGTTTAAATTCATTTTTCGAAATTTATTTTCCAAGTCGAATAATGTTCAATAATGTCACTTTATCAAGTATACAATTATCCACGGGGGAAAACAATTCTCTTTCCAGCTGATTTAGAAAATGAACTCTAGTCTTTTTAGATATTAAATTACGATTTCGATTATATTAGCAGTCAAGTAATACAGGAAGGATCACAGGTACAACACATAAGGCATGCTAGTGGGTCCTAGGCTACCCGGACATGGCATAATAGTAGCTACGCACGGACTCCCGTCACCTCGTGCGTACGTAGCCCCCGAATATAATAGCACCTACTTAATCAAGTCACCTAGGGGGACAATTCGCCCTCACAAAGTTAGAAAGGAGACTAACCTCGCTCCGAAATTCCAGTACCGGCTTCCAAGCCCTTCCGACGACTCCAACGGACGCACAACGCCCCAAAACTATCCAAATAACGGCAAACAAATGAAAATATACACTAATATCTGCAATAATTCTAAATTATAAAATTTTCCAACCCCGCTTAGTGAAATGACCAAAATGCCCTCGAGCCCATGTGCCCGGAATCCGAAATTTCTCGAAGATAAATCCTACCCATAGCTTTACTAGTTCAAATATACAATTTATACTAAATTCTATGCTCAAATTCGTGGCTAAAAATCCAAATTACCATTTTCTAGGTTTCTTTAAGATTTTCAATTTTCCCACAATTTCCATGTATAAACCTTGAATTAACTTGGAAATGAGAAGGAATCACTTACCTCTTGATGCTTGATGAAAATCACTCTTTGAAATCCTCCAAAATCGGCCCAACCATGAGAGATATATGAGAGAAATGGCAAAAATCCGTCTTTAATTGAACACTGCCCAGGAAAACCTTCTGTGCGATCGCACACAACTAGCCGCGATCGCACATGCCAAGTATGCTGCACAAATTTTTCTTCTCCGCGATCGCACAAGCTTGCATGCGATCGCACATGTATTTTTCCAGCTCCCTCCAAATCCTTCTCCGCGACCGCACAACTAAGGCCGCGATCGCACAGAACCCCCAAAACAC
Organism: Nicotiana knightiana; assembly: GCA_005239525.1. NCBI lineage: Eukaryota > Viridiplantae > Streptophyta > Magnoliopsida > Solanales > Solanaceae > Nicotiana > Nicotiana knightiana. Next base: position 134,918 of record ML424087.1, read on the forward strand.
CAGAAAACAACAGCAACCATTCACTTGGAAATAACCCGGAACCACCCCGAAACACACCCGAGGCCCTCAGGACCCCGTCCAATCACACGACTCAGTCCCGTAACCTCACACAGACTTGCTCGAGGCTTCAAATCACATCAAACAACGCCGAAATCACGAATCGCACTAAGATTCAACTTTATGAACTTAGAAATTTCTAGCTTCTACATCCGATTTCGAAACCTATCAAATCATGTCCGATTGACCCCAAATTTTTCACACAAGCCATATTCGACATTACGGACCTGCTTCAACTTCCAGAATCATATTCCGACCCTGATATCTAAATTTCCACTTCCAGTCGGATTTCTCCAAAAACCTTCAAATTCCTATCTTTAGCCAAATGACTTCAAAATGACTCCCGGACATCCGAATTCACTTCCGATCGCGCTCTCAACTCCAGAATCACCATACGAAGCTATTCCCATACTCGGAATCCCAAACAGACATCAATAGCTCTGAAATGCACTTCAGCCTAAATTTATGAAATTCTTATAAAATGCTAACTTCCACAATATGCACCTAGACACTCCTGGGTTACCCAAAACCCGATCCGGACATACGCCCAAGTCCGAAATCATCATAAAAACCTGCAGGAACCCTCAAATCCTGATTCTGAGGTCGTTTACTCAAAATTCCAATCTCAGTCCATTTCTCCAACTTAAGGCTTCTGAAATGAGAATTTTCTTTCCAACCAACTCTAAACTTCCCGAAATTCAATTTCGACCACATCCATGGGTCATAATACCTGAAACAAAGCTGCTCACGGCCTCAAACCGCTGAACGATGCGCTGGAGCTCAAAATAAACGGTTGGGTCGTTACAATCTACTTATGAATGGAGTGTACTTATTATTGTTTTTAATATTATTAACTTATTCCACTAATTTTTTTAGAATTTGCATGAATTTTATTGCTTAATCTATTTATAAGACATTAATCTGTAATAAAATTAGTAGAAATGGGTTTTCTTAAATTATTTTTATGCGTAATTATTTATAAATTCAATATTAAAAATAATTGAAGGTATTTTAGTAAACTTATTAGTTACAGTACAATACGATACACTCAAACCAAATAATAAAATATTATTTAACAACAACAACGATACAATCTATCCGAATGCACAATGTAAAAAGAGTAGAAATGGCGTGGGATAGCCATTTTTTAACATGGTATTTAGTTTTTATCCAGTATTTTTAATGCTGAGCAAATATAGCCACTACTATGTTAAATTAATACGAAAAGATATTTTTACCCTTTCTTCATGAGTGTTGTGTAAGTATTAAGGACATGGTGTCCTTAACATTTACACTGCACGCATGAAGTTAATGACGCCATGTCCTTAACATTTACACCGCACATATGAAGTTAAGGACATGATGTCCTAAAGTTAACAATAGAAGGTGCAAATACATGATATTTTGTCCTTAATATTTACACATCATTCATTAAGTTAAGGACATTATGCCCTTAATATTTACACAACACTCATACAGTTAAGGACATTATGTCCTTAATATTTACCCTACACACATGAAGTTAAGGACACCATGTCCTTAGCATTTACACTGCACATATGAAGTTAAAGACATGAGGTACTAAAGTTTAACAACAGAAGATGCAAATACAAGTTAAGGAAATTATGTCCTTAACATTTACATTGCACACATGAAGTCAAGGACGCCATGTCCTTAACATTTACACTGCACATATGAAGTTAAGGACATGTTGTCCTAAAGTTTAACAACGGAAAGCGCAAATACATGACACTTTGTCCTTAATATTTACACAACACTCATGAAGTTAAGGACATTATGTCCTTAATATTTACCCATCACCCATGTCTAGCATAGGGTTATTTTCATCCGGGCGGGTAAAAAATTATTAAGCACTACTAAAAAATAAATACATTTTAAACTGTGGCTAAAGAGTAAAGACATCTCTAATTAGTGGCTAACTGTGCACTTCTCCCTTGAGTAACAATGATCCAAAGAGAGTGTTACTTTATGAGATTTTTTCCTTCCTATACAATATTTGAAACGTATTTACTAAAATTATCCTAATTTTGTATATTACCTGCCTTAAACAAGGGTTACTTACAAATTATATACATTCCAGCTTAAAATGATTCCAATCCATTATTAGTGCCTTAAATTAGGGGATTCTTTGCTTGGAAAAAAGGCATAACTGAAGGGAACAATGGTGTTAACCACGTTTGAGTATCTGATAATGGCAATAGCAGTTCCCGTCGTTAGAAAAGTGTAGGCCCAAAATATACAATCCTCGATCGTGCTGAGTTGTTGGAATAGATTGAGTGATTGGCAAGATTAGCTTGAACATCAAGTGGGTTATGAGCCTCGGAACGATAAACTTTGGCTACCAAATGCCTGAACCAGTCACAAATTAAATTTGGTATTGAACTCATTGAAGGTGATTGGATTTTCCATTGAATGGCTCTGTTGAAACATTGCACTACTTTCCAAAGTTGGATGAAAATCCTCCTCGACGATGAGCAGTAAAGAGTTTTTAGTATTTAGGTGTTTGATTCTCCACCATTGACAGCCATTAAAAAGCTTTGAAGATTTGAATTTGAATTTGGGTTTTCAAAAATCATTATTTGTTTGGATTGGGTGTTGTTGCAAACAATTGGAAATATTGTTTGGAGTTTATATCTCAATTTTGAGGGTGTTTGGTGAATAGTAGACTTGATTTTGGCTGAATTTCAGATTGGAACTCGAAGAAGAACACATGACATACCATATACTTACGAATTTATAGTAAAGCTGTAGTACAATTGTATGTAAATTGTATTCTGCGACTTTTCTACATTATTTGTACCCAGTTAAAATACATCTACAACTTAAATACAAATTTCATACAAATTTTATACAATATGTCTTTTGTATATCTTGTATCTGATTAATATATATTTTGCATGTGGTGTGTGTTTCTTCCTCTCTAAAATTTCAATCAAATCGTTATCTCTTTACAATTTTGATACATATCAATAACTTTATGTAAAAAGATTGTATTGATAACTTAAATACAAATTTTATAAAACGATTCATACATTATGCAACTATTTTTCAACTTTCATACAACATTCAAATAAAAAAAAAATAACTACAACATAACACAATTTATATACAATTATACTACAACTTTGCTACAATTTCATAAGTATATTTGTAATGTCATGTGTTCTTTTTCTTCTTCTTCTTCTTCTTCTTCTTCGAGTTTCAATCTGAAATTCAGCCAAAATCAAGTCTAATCTTCACCAAACACCCTCAAAATTGAGATATAAACTCCAAACAATATTCTCAATTGTTTGCAACAACACTCAATCCAAACAAATAATGGTTTTTAAAAACCCAAATTCGAATTCAAAGCTTTTTAGTGGCTGTAAATGGTGGATAGTCAAACACCTTCTAAATTTATTGATTGACAATTTCAATTTGAACACCAATTGTGTAACATGAAAGGAAATTGCTAAGTTAAAACCCTTTAGTAAAACGATTGAAATCCATTGATGAATTCCATTAAAAATATATACAACATGAAAGAATAAAAAATAAGGACATCAGAGGAAGAAAAAATGGAGAAAGAACAGACAATTGAGAGATTGAGAGACATAGAGTGCCGGAGAGAGAGTGAAGGAGAGAGAAACAGAGAGAGTGCATGAGAGAGAGAGTATCACGACCCAAAATCCAACACAGGTCGTGATGGCGCCCAACATCGGAGTCAGGCAAGCCAACAGTTGTTTACTAGTGAGGTTATCCTTATTTGACATACAAACCCCACATATTCCCAAAGCTTTAAGCTTAGATAATTTAAATAAAAGGCGGAAACATTAACCAACTTAAGTAAATACATCCACAATGATCATGATCCAATATATACAGTCCCAAAATAAAGAGTCTACTATGTGCGTGACAGGATCTAGTGTCACAAGTCAACATGCGAACTAATAGAATATAGAAAAGATGATACAAACGGTACTGCTGTCTGAGAGAAGTAGACAAAAATAAACAAAAGATAACTCCATAGCACTGCTGAGAATCGCCAAGGGAGGCAGCTCACCGTGGAGTCAGGTCCAGAATATACGTCAAGCTCCGGTCGGATAACCAAAAGCACCAGCCTCAGAACCTGCACAATTAAGTACAGAAGTGCAGCATGAGTACATAAATATATATGTACCCAGTGAGTATCCCGCCTAACCTCGAAGAGGTAGTGACGAGAGGTCGACATGACACTCACTAAGGTCCAACAGTATAATTTAATGGAATATAATGGAAACAGTAGGCATGTAAAGTCAGTGAATCACCAAGTATATATGTAAGGTACTGAAATCCAGGAAGGATACTGGGAATGAATAAAACAGTTAACACTTCACTTTTTCCCAAATATCTGTCAGATCAATATCCATGAATTTGGTAACAAATAAATCATACGCATGTAGGGTAAGGACAACCGGCCAGAGTCATAAGATAGTCATGCCCGTGCACTGCCGAGGATCGAACGGCCCGTACAAAAAGTGCACCTCTCCACAAAGTACTCACATCTATGCACTGACAAGGATCGAACGGCCCGTACCAAAAGTGCATCTCTCAACCTCTCTATGCACTGCCGAGGATCGAACGGCCCGTACCAAAAGTGCATCTCTCAATCCGTCGTGGCGTACGACCCGTTTCCATAAGATTTGGGGAAATCACACCCCGCTCGCGGAATGTTAATTTGTGAAGCGGTCACATGCACACACATTATTCCTTTTTAAAAGAGAATACTTTTCAGTGAACAATCTCTTACAAGTTTTTCTCAAATTTCGTAACTTCGGGTAAATAAGCAGCATGTAATGTTAATTCATTAAGCATATAGTTCATATCAAGTAAAACACAAGGCATGATGTGGGCCTAACTACCCGGACATAATAGTAATAGTCGCTACGTACGGACTCTCGCCACTTTGTACGTACGTAGCCCCCCCCACGCATTATCACATATAGCATTTAAATCACCTAGGGGACAATTCCCCCTTACAAGGTTAGAAAGGAGACTCACATTGCGTAGAATTTACTCCCTGGACCGAGAACGCGCCCGAAACTCTGAACTCTACACTTGAGGACTCGAAACTAGCCAAAAGTTATAAAAATACATTAATTTATATTCAAAGCATGGAATTCTCCTATTACTTATCCAAATTCACCATTCTTGAAGAAAATCTAAAATCCGACCCCGGGCCCGCATGCTCGGATTCCAATAATTCTCGAAGGAAACACTCACCCAAATCCTAAGGATCATTAATATACGATTTTTACTTGATTTCATAGCAAATTCACGGGTAAATTCTCAAATTATCGAAAGCCCTAGGTTACTACCCAATTCTTGATTTTTCACTAATTTAGGTAGTTAATTAAGCTAGTAATCCATGCATGAAGCTAATATTAGAGTAGAATTTACTTACCTTCAATAACCAAGTCGTTTGCCCCTCTAAAATGATGGAAATTGCCCAAAGAAAGAAGAAGGAGATGAGAAAAATGAATTAGAACCCGTGTATAAAAATACACTGTCTGAACAGTGTTTTCGCACCTGCGGCTCGAGGACTGCACCTGCGGTCTCGCACCTGCGAGCAAAGGCATTAGAACCCGTGTATAAAAATACACTGTCTGAACAGTGTTTTCGCACCTGCGGCTCGAGGACTGCACCTGCGGTCTCGCACCTGCGAGCAAAGGCTCGCACCTGCGGAAATGGACTGGGGAGCCTGGGCCCACACCTGCGGAGTGGAGACCACACCTGTGGCTCCGCTCCTGCGGAACTTTGTCCGCACCTGCGAGAATTGGCCAGACCACTGGGGGTCGTACCTGCGAGGTTGGGACCGCAGGAGCGGTCCCGCACCTGCGACTGGTCAACTGCACCTGCGGTCACACCAGAACAGGTGCACCAACAGCTATTTCAGCTGGTTTTTGGCCTCGTGTGGTGTTCGGGAGGCACCTGGGCCCACCCGATCCCCCATCCAAGAATACCGACAAGTCCCAAATCATAATACGGACTCGCTCGAGCCTTCGGAACACCCAAATCATCGCTAAAACTCAAAATCACACCTCAAAACCCCAAGAACCAAACTTAGGAACTTTAAGTTTTCTAGACTTCGCTAACAACGCGCCGAACCGACCTATACTACTCAGAATGACACCAAATTTTGCATGCAAGTCATAAATGACATAACAGAACTATTCCCGGTCTCGGAATTCCGTTCGGAAATTGATAACACAAAAACACATCCAAAACCACAATAGGAACTTAAGGAACTTCTTATTTCAATATTGGGCGCCGAAACGCTCCCGGGTCATCAGAAACCCATTCCGAACATACGCCCAGGTCCGAAATCATTGTACGAAGCTAGCGGAACCGACGAAACTCGATTCTGAGGTCGTTTACCCAAAATGTTGACCGAAGTCAAACTTGGCCTTAAAGACCAACCTTAAGGAACCAAATGTTCCTATGGCACTTTAAACACCTTCGAATCTCGGACCACCAGTCCCCGCAAGTCATAAATCATAATAAGCCGCTATGGGAAGTTTCATTTAGGGGAATGGGGTCCGATAACACAAAATGACCGGTCGGGTCATTACATTCTCCACCTCTTAAATAAATGTTCGTCCTCGAACGGGTCTAGAATCATACCTGAAGTGCTGAATATGTGTGGATATCTGCTCCGTATGTCCTCCTCGGATTCCTAGGTCGCCTTTTCAACTGGTTGACCCTTCCACTAGACCTTTACGGCAGAAACTCTCTTGGACCTCAGTTGGGGGTCCTTTTTATCAATAATAGCAACCGAATCCTCCTCATAGCCCAACCTCTCATCCAACTGAATAGTGCTAAAATGAACCACGTGAGAGAAGTCGGCGTGGTAACTCCGGAGCATGGATACATGAAAAACTGGATGAAATCCTGATAAACTAGGAGTCAAGGCCAACTCGTAAGCAACCTCCCCAACTCGCCTCAACACCTCGAAGGGACCTATAAACCTCGGGCTCAGCTTGCCCTTATTCCCAAACCTCATAATACCTTTCATGGGTGAGACTTTCAACTGGACCCTATCTCTCTCCATAAATGATACATCAAGCGCCCTCTGATCCGCGTAACTCTTCTGTATGGACTGTGCTGTACGGAGCCTCTCTTGAATCAACTTCACCTTCTCTAAGGCATCCCTCACCAGTTCGGTGCCATATAACTTAGCCTCGCCAGGATCAAACCACCCGATAGGAGAACGACATCACCGACCATACAAAGCTTCAAATGGTGCCATCTCAATGCTGGACTGATAACTATTATTGTAAGCAAACTCGGCCAAAGGCAAGAACTAGTCCCACTGACCTCCAAAGTCAATCGCACATGCCTTGAGCATGTCCTCCAATATCTGAACTGTACGCTCGGACTGACCATCACTCTGAGGGTGAAATGCTGTGCTGAGGTCTATCTGGGTGCCCATCTCACTATGCAATGTGCTCCAGAAGTGAGAGGTGAACTGAGGACCTCGATCTGATATAATGGACACCGGCACACCATGCGACCGGACTATCTCCCGAATATAGATCTGGGCCAACCTCTCAGAAGTATATGTAGTAGCTACTAGAATGAAATGGGCCGATTTGGTCAATCTATCCACAATGACCCAAACCGCGTCAACCTTCTGCAAAGTTTGAGGCAACCCAACCGCGAAGTCCATAGCGATGCGCTCCCATTTCCACTCAGGAATGGGCATCTGCTGAAGTAGGCCTCCTGGCCTCTGGTGCTCATACTTCACCTGCTGGCAATTAAGACACCTAGTCACATACTCCGCGATGTCCTTCTTCATCCGCCTCCACCAGAAATGCTGCTTCAAGTCCCGATAAATCTTCGTAGCACCAGGATGAATAGAATACCGAGAAATGTGTGCCTCCTCTAGAATCCTCTCCCTCAGGACATCAACATTAGGAACACAGAAGCGGCCCGAAAGTCTCAGAACACCATCCTCGCCAATAGTAACCTCCTTGGCCCTACCCTGGACCCATGTCTCCCGAAGCAATGCTAAGCACGGATCATAGAACTGTCGGGCCTTAATCTCCCCCAATAACGAAGACTGAGTAACCACATGTGCCAAAACTCGACGAGGCTCTGAAAGGTATAATCTCACCAGGAGATTGGCCAAGGACTGAATGTCCAAGGCTAGAGGTCTCTCCTGTGCTGCAATATAAGCCAAGCTACCCATACTCTCCTCCTTCCTGCTCAAAGCATCTGCTACCACATTTGCCTTGCCCGGGTGATAAAGAATGGTGATATCATAATCCTTCAACAACTCAAGCCATCTGCGCTGCCTCAAATTAAGATCCTTTTGCTTGAACAAGTGCTGCAAGCTGCGGTGGTCTGTATAAACCTCACAGAACACTCCATACAAGTAGTGCCTCCAAATCTTAAGAGCATGAACAATCCCCGCCAACTCCAAATAGTTCACAGGGTAATTCTTCTCATGAACCTTCAGCTGGCACGAAGCATAAATAATAACTCTCCCCTCCTGCATCAATACACACCCCAAGCCAACACGTGAAGCGTCACAATATACTGTGTACATCCCAAAACCGGAAGGCAATACTAGAACTGGTGCTGAGGTCAATGCTGTCTTGAGCTTCTGAAAGCTCGACTCACACTCGTCAGACCATCGAAACGGGGCATTCTCTGAGTCAATCTAGTCAATAGAGATGCAATAGTAGAGAACCCCTCCACAAATCGGCGATAATAGCCTCCTAGGCCCAAAAAGCTCCTGATCTCTATAGCTGAAGTAGGACGCGACTAACTCTGAACTGCCTCGATCTTCTGAGGATCAACCTTAATACCTTCTCCGGACACCACGTGCCCCAAAAATGCCACAGAATCCAACCAGAACTCACACTTGGAGAACTTAGCATATAGCTTCTGTTCTCGCAAAGTCTGGAGCACAACTCTCAAATGCTGCTCGTGCTCCCCCAGGCTACGTGAGTAAATCAAAATGTCATCAATGAAGACAATGACAAAGGAATCAATATACGGCCTGAAAACCATATTCATCAAGTTCATGAATGTTGTTGGGGCATTAGTCAAGCCAAAGGACATCACCAGGAACTCATAATGGTCATATCTCGTACGCAAAGCAGTCTTCGGAACATCTGAAGCCCGAATCCTCAACTGATGATACCCCGATCTCAAATCAATCTTAGAAAACACACGAGCACCCTGCAACTGGTCAAACAAATCATCGATGCGCGNACACTCGGTCTGATGAACCCCTTAGCTAACAACTCCTCAAGCTGCTCCTTCAACTTCTTCAACTCTTTCGGAGCCATACGGTACGGAGGAAAATTAATGCTAAATTAATGCAGAAATCAATATCACGATCCGGAGGCATGCCCGGAAGATCCGAAGGAAATACATCAGCAAACTCTCGAACAACTGGCACTAAATAAATCGTCGGAGACTTGGTGGTGGTGTGCCGCACATAAGCAAAATAGGCCAGACAACCCTTCTCGACCATATGTCGATCCTTCAAGAATGAAATAATCGGCTGACTGTACTAACTGAAGAACCTCTCTACTCCAGCCTAGGCGACTCGGGCATGGCTAAAGTAACTATCTTGGCATGGCAATCTAGCACGGTATGATAAGGAGATAGAAAATCCATGCCTAAAATAATCTCTAAATCAATCATGTCGAGCAATAATAGATCTGCTCGAGTCTCGAACCCACAAAATGAAATCACACAGGACCGGCAAATCCGGTCTACAACCACAGAATCACCCACGGGAGTGGACACATAAATAGGTGAACCCAAGGACTCACGAGGGACATCCAGAAAATGAGAAAATAAGACCGAAACATAGGAATAAGTGGATCCTGGATCAAATAACACCAATGCCTCTCTACCACATACTGATATAATACCTGTGATCACGGCGCTGAGGCCACTGCATCTGATCTGACCGGAATGGCATAGAATCTGGATGGAGTACCGGAAGACTGAGCTCCACCGGAGTGAACAGGAGCTGCCTGAACTCCTCCTAACTGGCCTCCACCTCTAGGACGACCCCTGCCGAACTGTCCTCCACATCTAGGTGGTCGGACTGCTGGTGCCAGACCCATCGACTGATAACCCTGATGTACGGCCTTGCCCCGAAACCTGGGACACTGCCTCCTCATATGACATGGCTCTCCACACTCATAACAACTCCCAGGTAGCATAGTCTACTGCCCCGAAGAAGAATCCTGAATGGCCGGCGGGCGACGAGATCCCTCTGACATAACACTGAAATAGCGGTCGGAGGGTCTCGGATAACTGGGAAACCACTGTGCGAACTATGAATGGTTGGAGGACGGTAGGAATGATCTGTCATGGCGCTGAAATGGGGCCTCGCTGGAACACCTCGGGGAGGTGGTGGAGGTGCTGAATATAAAGACCTGCTGGGCTGACCACTGCTATACTGACCCCTGCCCCTAGCTGGGGCACCTCTGAAATCTCCATAGAATCTAGCCCTCTTATCCTATTGTCCCTGATCCCTGCTCCTCAACCGATACCCCTCGATCCTTCGAACAATCTCTACCACGTGCTGATAAGGAGTACCCATCTCGACCTCTCGGGACATGGTGTCCCTAATACCTGGATGTAACCCCGGCATAAATCTCCGCATTCTCTCAGCATCGGTAGGCAATATCATAAGTGCATGGCGAGACAACTCTGAAAATATGGCCTCATAATCTGTCACTGACATCTGCCCCTGCTCTAGCTGCTCAAACTGGTAACGCAGCTCTTCCCTCTTAGAGGGTGGGATATATCTATCCATAAACATCTGCGTGAACTGCTCCCAAGTGACAGGAGGAGAATCTTCTGTCCTGCTGAGAATATAGGACTGCCACCACCTACGGGCTCTGCCCTCCAACTGGAAGGTAGTGAAATCCACTCCACGGGACTCTAGTATCCTCATGTTGTGCAGTCTATCCCTGCACCTATCCACAAACCTGGGCGTCCTCGCCTCGCTCACCCCCAAAGACTGGAGGGTGAAATCGGGTCCATCTATCCAATAACTTCTACGGATCGCCGTCCGTAGCTGGTCTAGGCTCAGGTGCTGCTGCAACAGGCTGGACCCCACCCACGGGTAGTGTACCCGGGGTATGATGTAATGCTACTATCGGTCCTGCGACCTGGTCAGTAGAGGTCTGGGCTCCCCATCCCGCCTGAGAAGGGGCAGGATTTGCTGGAAGTAAACCAGCTTGGAAAATAGTGTCCATAAATCTCATCATACGACCCATGACTGCCTCGAAGCCTGGCGCCGTCATAAAGTCAACTGGTGCAGGATCTGCTGGAGGTACCTCATCTTGTTCCTCTATAATAGGGTCCTTTGGTGGCGGGACCGAAATAGCTCTGGGATGCCCTCGTCCCCTACCACGACCGGTGCCCTCCCCCGGCCTCTGCCAGCGGGAGGTAGCGGCCTTTTCCGATTCTGGAACATCAGATGCACGGGTCCTCACCATCTGTGAGGGAATAGAAGAATGAATTTAGTAAATCATCGACTGCACGATAGAATAATAACAAAGAGAGGTTTCCTAACACCCTATAGCCTCCTAAAGATAAGTACAAACGTCTCTGTACCGATCCGCAAGACTCTACTGGGTTTGCCGGTGACTCGTGAGACTTACATGAACCTAGTGCTCTGATACCATGTTGTCACGACCCAAAATCCAACACAGGTCGTGATGGCACCCAACACTAGAGTCAGGCAAGCCAACAATTGTTTACTAGTGAGGTTATCCTTATTTGACATACCAACCCCACATATTCCTAAAGCTTTAAGCTTAGATCATTTAAATAAAAGCGGAAACATTAACCAACTTAAGTAAATACAGCCACAATGATCATGATCCAATATATACAGTCCCAAAATAAAGAGTCTGCTATGTGCGTGCCAAGATCAAGTGTCAGAAGTCAACATGCGAACTAGTAGAATATACAAAAGATGATACAAACTGTACTTCTGTCTGAGAGAAGTAGACAGAAATAAACAAAAGATAACTCCATAGCACTGCTGAGAATTGCCAAGGGAGGCAGCTCACCGTGGAGTCAGGTCCAGAATATACGTCAAGCTCTGGTCGGATAACCAGAAGCACCAACCTAAAAACCTGTACAATTAAGTACAGAAGTGCAACATGAGTACATAAATATATATGTACCCAATGAGTATCCCGCCTAACCTCGAAGAGGTAGTGAGGAGAGGTCGACATAACACTCACTAAGGTCCAACAGTATAATTTAACAAAATATAATGGAAACAATAGGCATATAAAGACAGTGAAGCAACAAGTATATATGTAAGTTACTGAAATCCAGGAAGGATAGTGGGAATGAATAAAACAGTTACCACTTGACTTTTTCCCAAATATCTGTCAGATCAATATCCATGAATTTGGTAACAAATAAATCATACGCATGCAGGGTAAGGACAACCGGCCAGAGTCATAAGATAGTCATGCCCGTGCACTGCTGAGGATCGAACGGCCCGTACCAAAAGTGCACCTCTCCACAAAGTACTCACATCTATGCACTGCCGAGGATCGAACAACCTGTACCAAAAATGTATCTCTCAACCTCTCTATGCACTGTCGAGGATCGAACGTCCCGTACCAAAAGTGCATCTCTCAATCCGCCGTGGCATACGGCCCGTTTCCATAAGAGTGGGGGAAATCACACCCCGCTCGTGGAATGTAAATTTGCGAAGCGGTCACATGCACACACGCTATTCATTTTTAAAAGAGAATACTTTTCAGTGAACAATTTCTTACAAGTTTTTCTCAAATTTCATAACTTCGGGGAAATAAGCAGCATGTAATGTCAATTCATTAATCATATAGTTCATATCAAGTAAAACACAATGCATGATATGGGCCTAACTACCCGGGCATAATAGTAACAGTCGCTACGTACGGACTCTCGCCACTTTTTACGAACGTAGCCCCCCACGCATTATCACATATAGAATTTAAATCACCTAGGGGGACAATTCCCCCTTACAATGTTAGAAAGGAGACTCACCTTGCGTCGAATTTACCCCCGGACCGGGAACACGCCCGAAACTCCGAACTCTACACCTGAGGACTCGAAACTAGCCAAAAGTTATACAAATACATTAATTTATATTCAAAGCATGGAATTCTCCTACTACTTAGCCAAATTCACCATTCTTGAAGAAAATCTAAAATTCGACCCTGGGCCCGCATGCTCTGATTCCAATAATTCTCGAAGGAAACACTCACCCAAAGCCTAAGGATCATTAATATACAATTTTTACTTGATTTCGTAGCAAATTCTACCCAATTCTTGATTTTTCACTAATTTAGGTAGTTAATTAAGTTAGTAATCCATGCATGAAGCTAATATTAGAGTAGAATTTACTTACCTTCAATAACCAAGTCGTTTGCCCCTCTAAAAAGGTGGAGATCTCCCCAAGGAAGAAGAAGAACATGAGAAAAATGAATTAAAACCCGTGTATAAAAACACACTGTCTGAACAGTATTTTCGCACTTGTGGCTCGAGGACCGCACCTGCGGTCTCGCACCTGCGAAAATTGACTGGGGAGCATGGGCCCGCACCTGCGGAGTGGAGATCGTACCTGCGGCTTCGCTCCTGCGGAACTTTGTCCGCACCTGCAAGAATTGGCCAGACCACTGGGGGTCGCACTTGCGAGGCTGGGACCGTAGGAACGGTCCCGCACCTGCGACTGGTCAACCGCACCTGCGGTCACACCAGAACAGGTGCACCAGCAGCTATTTCAGCTGGTTTTTAGCCTCGTGTGGTGTCCCATAGGCACCTGGGCCCACCCAAGCCCCCATCCAAGTATACCAACAAGTCCCAAATCATAATACGGACTCGCTCGAGCCTTCGGAACACCCAAATCAACGCTAAAATTCAAAATCACACCTCAAAACCCCAAGAACCAAACTTAGGAAATTTATGTTTTCTAGACTTCGCGAACAACGCGCCGAACCGACATATACTACTCAGAATGACACCAAAATTTTCAGGCAAGTCATAAATGACATAACGGAACTATTCCAGATCTCAAAATTCGGTTCGGACTTCGATAACACAAAAACACGTCCAAAACCACAATAGGAACTTAAGGAACTTCTTATTTCAATATTGGGCGCTGAAACGCTCCCGGGTCATCAGAAACTCATTCCGAACATAAGCCCAGGTCCGAAACCATCGTACGAAGCTAGCGGAACGGACGAAACTCGATTCCTAGGTCGTTTATCCAAATTGTTGACCGAAGTCAAACTTGGACTTAAACGCCAACCTTAAGGAACCAAATGTTCCTATAGCACTCTAAACACCTCTGAATCCCGGACCACCAGTCCCCGCAAGTCATAAATCATAATAAGCCACTATGAGAAATTTCATTTAGGGGAACGGGGTCCGATAATGCAAAACGACCTGTCGGGTCGTTACAGAGAGAGAAAAGGATGATAATTGATTATTTATTCAATTCTTAATATAAAGGGATACTCATTTAATTCCTAAAGTATATATAATTGGTACATTGTATATGCCTATGTAATTAAAATAAAATTTGAGTAGGGAGGGTAATAAAGTGGGCGTTTGGACATAAGAATTATAAAATTCCAAAAAATGGTGAAAATATTTTTCAAGTGAAAATGGTATTTGAAATTGATTAGAGTTGTTTTTGGACATGAATATAATTTTGTGTTATTTTTGATGTTTTGTGAGCGATTTGAGTGAAAATTTTGAACAATAACTTTTTGGAGTTTTTCAAATTTTCAAAAATTTCCAAAATGCATCTTCAAGTAAAATTGGAAATTTTATGAACAAACGATGATTTCACAAAAAAATAATTTTTTTTGGATAAAAAGGAAAAATTTTCTTATGTCCAAACGGGCTCAAAGTTTCAAATAGCAGTATCCAGGCAAGTAAAAATGGGAAACTACCAGCTATGTCCATTTATAAGTAGCTCATTACAAAAATTAGCCAATTCATAAAATATTACTACTATTAGCCAAATATTACTAATATTAGCCAATTAGCTATTTGTAGCAAAGAAAATGTCAAAATTTTACTTTTTTTTTAGTGGGTGTTATTAGAATAGATTGGGTACATCTTAAGGAGCTTGAATCTCAGTTTTGGGATGATTTGATGAAGTTTTGAGGTGGTTTGAATTAAAAATTCGAAGTAAAAAACTGAACATGAAATAAATGATATGTGTATCACACTGTGTATCTTCGTGTATCATATATGTATCATATTTGTATCAATTGTGTATCACATGTATATCCATGTATACCTGTATGTGAAATACATGCATGATACATGTTTGATACATGTGTCACTGAAGAATATTTTGAAACCGCTTTAATTACGAATTTTGATACAAAACCATCCAAATCACCTCCAATCTTCCTCAAATTTTGTTACATATCTATATGTTTTCAATGAATTTCAACTATACCCATAGAAAAAGTTCTTTTTTTGCTTAGATTTTTGGAATATTGTATTTTTTTTTTGTATTTCATCACCTTATTTGCTAACTCATCCATGAAATTTCCTTTCCGTCTTGCATCTAATGTTGCTAATTCACTTAAAAATATGGAAGGTGATTTTTGCATGTGATTATTTGAGAGAAAGAACCTTGTTTATTTAGTTTTTCAATTTTTGTATGTACTTGGCTAGTTTTGGTAAGTCTACGACTAATGACTAGAGGTTAGTAAGTTGAAACTTATTTGGGATATTTGTGTAAGTTTCCATAAAAAAAGTGTGTGGTAGCCACTAAGTAAGGTGGTATTTAATATTTATCCACTAATTCTAATGCGGAGAAAAAATAGCCACTACTCTATTAAAATTATTTTGAAAAGACAGTTTTACCCTTTCTTCAATTCTTATATTCCCAAACCCTTGTTTTATTCGTTCAGAGGGAAAAATTGAGAGGGAAAATTTCAGAGGCAACTTTCGCGTGATCCTCAGTATCTGTATCGTCCTTGCATGCAAACCAACTGCACTTAATCTTTCTCCTTCGTCATCTTCTCTGCATTGAACGATCGAACTGGTATTTTTTGTTTCTTTTTGCTTTTATGCATTTTTGTTTTTGTATATGTGTAATCGCGATCAATGCTGTGTTTGGCATCAAGTACGTGTGAAATTTCAAAAATAATGATTATTAGTTGATTTAGTGTCGAATAAGGAGCGGATTTTTGTGAGGCAGTTATTCAGAAATTTTTGGTATTGAAATGTGTTTGTGGTTCAATCAATATATTTGATTATGTAATGACATTTCATAAAAATATTCGTACGAATTCATAAGCTACCTGTATTTATGAATTTGTGGCATTGAAATGTGTATGTGGTTTAATTAATATATTTGATTATATAATGACATTTCATAAAAATATTCGTACGAATTCATAAGCTAACTGTGTTTATGAATTTTTAGTTAACTCTGTTCATAAAAGTTAAGGACCAAGTGTCCTTAACTTTTGAACTTGGAACTCAAAATTAAGGACTGACTGTGCTTAACTTTTGGACTTGGAATTTAAAGTTAAGGACCAAGTGTCCTTAACTTTTGAACTTGAAAGTTGAAGTTCAGGACCAAGTGTCCTTAACTTTTCAACTTGAAACCATAAGTTAAGGACTGCCTGTCCTTAACTTTTTAACTTGTAACTTGAAGTTAAGGACCAAGTGTCCTTAACTTTTGAGCTTGAAAGTTGAAGTTCAGGATCTATTGTCCTTAACTTTTGAACTTGAAATTCAAAGTTAAGGACAATGTAACGACCCGACCGGTCATTTTAGCTAGCACGTTGTTCAGTAGTTTGAGGTCATAAGCAGCTCCGTTTCAGGTATTATGACTTGTAGGTGTGTTCGGAATTGAATTTCGGAAAGTTTAGAGTCAAGTTGGAAAGAAAATTCTCATTTCAGAAGCCTTCAGTTGGAGAAATCAACTAAGATTAGAATTTCGAGTAAACGACCTCCAAATCAGGATTTGAAGGTTCATGTAGATTCGTATGATGATTTCGGACTTGGGCGTATGTACGGATCGGGATTCGGATAACCTGGGAGTGTTTCGGCGTATATTGTGGAAGTCAGCATTTTGAAGAAATTTCCCAAATATGGGTTGCAAGGCATTTCAGTGTTATTGATGTCCGTTTGGGATTCCGAGCCTGGGAATAGATCTGTATGGTGATTCTGGGGTTGGGAGCGCGATCGGAAGTGAATTCGGATGTCCGTAGGTCATTTTGAAGTTATTTGGCTAAAGATAGAAATTTGAAAGTTTTTTAAAAATCCGACCGGAAGTGGAAATTTTGATATCGGGGTCGGAATGCAGTTCCAGAAGTTGGAGTGGGTCCATAATATCAAATATGACTTGTGTACAAAATTTGAGGTCAATCGGACGTGACTTGATGGGTTTCGACATCGGATGTGGAAGTTTGGAATATCAAGTTCTTAAAGTTTGAATTTTAGAGCGATTCGTGATTTCAACGTTGTTTGATGTGATTTGAGGCCTCGAGCAAGTCCACACTAGGTTTTGGAACAGGTTGGTGTAATTAGACGGGGTCCCGGGGGCCTCGGGTGGATTCCGGGTGATTAACGGAACAAGTTTGGAGTTTGAAAAATGCTGAGGTTGCTCTCATCTGGTGTGACCGCAACCGCGAGGGTTGGGCCGCAGGTGCGAAAGTTTGCTGGTTTAGCAAGGAGCGCAGGTGGATGGAGTTTCCGCACCTGCGAAGCCGCATATGCGGACAATGAGCGCAGTGCGAAGTTTTGCTTGAGCTGAGGAAAGCCGCAGGTGCGAGAGCTGGATCACAGGTGCGAAAAATGGCCTTGGCAGAATGTTTTAAAACCGAGATTTGTTGGTCATTTCTCCCATTTTCTTTTGGTGTGGGGCGATTTTGAGGGGCTTCAAGAGAGGATTTTCTTCATGCAATAGGTAAGTAATTCCTTCATGTTTCTAAGTTAAATACAAGGTTATTACATGGAATTATACATGAGAATTTGTAGGAAAATTGGGAAATAAAACCTAGAAATTTGTATTTGGATTATAACCATGAATTTGAGCATGGAATTTAGAGTAAATTGTATATTGGAACTAGTAAAGCTATGGGTAGAATATATCTTCGAGAAATTTCGGATTCCGGGCAATTATTAGAGTATATGTTCATTGGCGTGTCGTTTTTTGGATAGTTTTGGAGTGTTGTGCATCCATTGGAGTCGTCGGGAGGGCTTGGAAGCCGGTTATGGAATTTCGAAGCGAGGTAAGTCTCCTTTCTAACTTTGTGAGAGGGAATTGTCCCCCTAGGTGAACTAATTAAGTATGTGCTACTATCTGTGTGGGCTACCTACACACGAGGTGACGGGAGTCCGTGCGTAGCTACTATTATGCCATGTCCGGGTAGTCTAGGACCCACTAGCATGCCTTACGTGTTGTTCATGTGATCCTGCCAATAATATTAGACTGATAATGCTATTGAATTTTTAACTTATTTCCTACGAAGGCTAGAGTGTACCTTTTTAATCACTTAGAAAGAGAATTGACTCCTCCGTGGATGATTGTATACCTGATAAGGTGATATTATTGAATTTTATTAAACTTGACAAATGAATTTCGAGAAAAGATTTAAACACTAATTTTTGTGATTTGTAAAAGAGAAATTTGTCATTTACTTGAGTATTTATTTTCCTGATGTAGTCGGGGTGGACTGTTTATTGTGCATGACTGCATGTGACCGCTTCGCACTGTACATTCCGCGAGCGGAGTGTTATTTCCCCCACTCTCATGGGAGCAGGCCGTACGCCACGGTGGATTGAAAAATGCACTTATGGTACGGGTCGTTCGACCCTCGGCAGTGCATAGATATGATTATTTTATTGAAAGGTGAACTTATGGTTCGGGCCGTTCGACCCTCGGCAGTGCATAGACATGATTTTTTTACTGAAAGGTGCACTTATGGTACGGGCCGTTCGACCCTCAACAGTGCACAGACATGATTATTTTTATGGCTCAGGCCGGTTGTCCTTATCCCGTATGCGCATGCTAAATTGTTAAATATTTTTCATAAATTTTGAAGTGACAAGATATTTGGTGGAAAGTAAAGAAGTAATTGTTTATTTAAGAAATTTGGGGGGGAAATGAGGAAGTTGTAACTGTTTATTTACTTTCAGTATTTATCTGAATTACAGTTATCCGTAATGCTTACGGTTTTATCATCCTCGTATGCCTATTACTGATATCATATTGTGCTAAATTAATTTGTTGGACCTTAGTGAGTGTCTAATTCGACCTCTCGTTACTACCTCTCTGAGGTTAGGTGGGCGACTTATTGAGTACACGTTATTTTCGCACTCATGCTACACTTGCTGTGCATTTTTATTGCACAGGTACTTTCACAGCGACTTGGATGGTTGGAGACTTAGGCGAGCTACATTATCCGGAGGTGATCCGCAGCTGACAGAGTCTCCCTCATGTTGTAGTTATTTCCAGTTTAAATTCCTT
The DNA here is from genome assembly GCA_005239525.1 of Nicotiana knightiana. Lineage (NCBI taxonomy): Eukaryota > Viridiplantae > Streptophyta > Magnoliopsida > Solanales > Solanaceae > Nicotiana > Nicotiana knightiana. Next base: position 154,509 of record ML424087.1, read on the forward strand.
GTCTAATTTGTATTTCGGACAAGCTTGTAGTATTTGTGAAATTCCTAGAATTTGCTCATGTACTTGTGACACCGGGTTCTGGGATGTGTTGGGATATATTTGCTAAAATGAAATATTTAAACCATTGTATTTAATTATCGAATTTTATTCCGTTATTATGTAACAAAAGTGAAAGGTAATGATTTTCATAAATGCTAAAACATGAAAATTTCACTTAACTATTTGATGATTGGCTTGCCTGACAATGATTTCTGGCGCCAGCACGACCTTATGGATTTGGGGTCGTGACAACTTGGTATTAGAGAACTAGGTTCCCTTAGGTCTCATGAGTCATGAGCAAGTCTAGTAGAGTCTTGTGGATCGGTACGGAGACGATTGTACTTATCGTCGAGAGGCTACAGGGCTGTTAGGAGTACTTCCCTTCTTGATTCCTCATCGTGCGATTTGATTCCTTTAAGGCTTATGCCTATGTTTATTCCTACTCAATCTTACTCGTCGTCAAGCGCTTGTTATGACTCGGGAATGTGAGGAATCGAAATGATGCTACGGATATGATGCGAGATGTTTTCCATGTGTAATTGGTTGGGGCTGTTGTTGTGGCCCTGCAGAAGGATAATATGTTGTTTCAGCTCAGTAGCTGTGTTTCCGAGAGCCTTGAGGTTATGCTCAGGTTATGATGATGTTTATGATTGGTTATCACGCGGTGTGGGTGTGAGGGTAGGACGCTTGCCCATATGTTGAGTCCTGATGAATGCCTTGAAGGGAGGTCTTCTCAGAGTGTGATTTCGAGATTTCGATATTTTAGTTCCGGTAGAGGAAAGGCATTTGGATTATGAATGGTCTGGTTGGGGTTGATAAAGTAGTAAGACTTGGTATTTTCAAGTAAGGTGGAGTATTCACCTGTGACGTGTTATCGTCGTCCTTGATCGAATGGAATGTGTTAAGTTCGTCAGTGCCATGGTTTCTTCGGGTGCATGGGGCCAGGGTATGGTAAAGATTTATTGAAGAATGCGGTCGGCAGAGAATGATATTGAATTGAGGCTAGGTGTAAGAAGCGGAAGTCGAGCAGTCGCAAAGTGGGGAAGCAACAGCATAGTGGTGAATTAGAAGGTGTTGTAGCGCAGGTAGTAGATGTCCATGAGGAGTGGGCGGACTGGTAAGGTTGGTGAATGAGAACGGTGCAGTACAACGTCGTTGGAAGGTGTCAGTTGGTGAATTACATATGTGGGTTACCTCCTGTGAGTAGGTTAGCAGTCGTGTGGTTGGCATGGCAAGTCTCTGTGAGGGATTCTAGTGGTTGTTCAGTAGGAGGCAGGATGTGTGAATGATGCTAGAGAATTTGAGTAATTAGGGAGTGCTAGCAAGAGAATTTGGAAGAATTTGACGGATCGGTTGAGCAAGATTCATGTAACAAAGGAGAAAGGATCTCAGCAAGGTCTAGAGTGGTGCGAGGAGTAGCTTCAGGCTAAGTGGGGGAGTCCCACCACCTGCAGTTGGGTTGTAGGATGGTGTTATCATAGGGTTACGGATTGTCAGCGTGTTGGCAAGTTATTTCAGCTAAGGGGAAAGGAGTAAAATGGTTTCGTGCATGGGATTTGATATATGTGTGCAAATGTTGGCCCTGTTGGACCAGGGTTAGGCTTTGAAAGATTCAGAATTTATGCCTAAGGCACAGGCGAGTTGCAAGGGTAGTGACTCAGTCATGTGTTTCATTGAAAATAGTGTTCATTTGCTAGGAGAACCTTGGAGTTTATTGTATTCGGGACCAGTCAGAGTGGGTGACTCTCAATAGAGGTCCTAGTGAATTCAAAGTGAAGAATGCGGCGTTTAAGGGTTAAAGGCAGTCGTATGATCAAGGATTGAGCTTTTACAGCGTAATTTCAGAGAAAGGGAAATGGTTGGAGTGTTCTATGTTATTTTCAGCATGCAGGGTAGTATTGGAGGAGTGAGAGAAATAAACTCCGGTTTGTAGAAAGATTATCAGAAGGGTATGAGATGGGTTGGCGGAGTTAGGCAGCATGGTCTCGTGAATCAAGGTCACTCGGGATGAGTGAGGGTTGAGTCTGCTATGAGTTGAAGGAAGTTACCATTATTCCTGAGGCAATTGAAGATGATTAAAAGAAGATAGATTGATTAGTCATGGTTGAAATGGCACATTTACGGCAGTGATCGGTTCCTTCAATGTGATTAAGTTATGCATGTGGTTTGTGCCGGTGTGTGCAGGGCTTGTCGGCCGTCGTAATAGATTTCATGTGGGAGAATTCGAATGCTTTGGCCTGTCAGGTGTAGGCGGATCCCGGAAGGGTTATGGTGGTATAGACTACTACTTAAGGATTTGCATGTTGGGTGATTGTGGGAATTCACCCGTGTGTTGAGATGGTACTCTTGAATTGAGCTAAGTAAAAGGTTTCTGTATGATGGAGTGTTCACCCTATTGGTGGTTCAGAAGTTATGATGGAATTCTTGCGCTATATCATATTGGCATATTAGGTGCGGTAAGCAGTATATAACTGGGAGTAAGAATCGAGATTGCGGTTCGGTGTTAGGAAGGATGTCATGAGCTCGGATGAGATATAAAAAGAGTGATTTGAAAGTTCAGAGTAAGCTGGTGTTATCTTCAGTGTCACCTGAGATCGATATTCGGGGAAAGAGGCTTTGTACCCTGGTCATGGGTTCTTGATGTGGTTTGCAGTATTAGTATGGTCGGTGATGCGGGTGTGAAGACTTGTTACCTGGTGTGGAAGGTCGTAGGAGCGTAACCACGAGAAGATTGTATAAGTGTGACATGTAGTCACTTAATATATTGAAGATTTGGACAAAGTATAAGGAAGTGCAATATTGCTTGTTTGAAAATTTATGCTAGGAAAGCGTTCGGTCCAGTTGGTTGTGGATTGTGGGATGTTGTCCCAGCTATGATGGTTGTTCTTGCGTATTATGAGAGGAAGGGGGTTAATATGGACCCAGGTAAGGCTATTAGCCTAGTTTGGTGCGAGCAAGGTAGACTCGATGTTTGTGGATGGATTTAAATATGATTATGGGCTTCATGTGAGGCAGATATGTTCATTTCAGTATAGCGCTCCTCAAGGAGGGGTGTTGGGATATCAGGTGTTGTCCCGTCTTCATCAAATTCAAGTAATATTATGATTTTTCCGTGTGAGTTGTGAAACGACTTGATAATTTCTTATGAATTGAGGTCCCGCGTAGTGGAGATGTTATGTGAGAAGGACAACTCTTGAGATACAGAGTGTGTGTGTGTGTATATATATATATATATATATATATATATATATATATATATATATATATATATATCGCACCTCAGTTGTGTTTGAGTTTTGTAAGCATATGGCTTATTCAGTCTCCCCAGGATGGTATTATGCACTTAGCATGCTTATGATCGTTATTTAGTAATTTGTAATAGTGAGCAATTTAGTTCCGTGTATATTTCCTTATGTGAATTTTATGACGGGATCGGGTGGCATGCCGCCACGGGTATGCTATTGGTATCGGGTGGCACGCCGCCACGGGTATGTTATTTGGATCGGGTTGCACGCCGCAACAGTGTGATGATGAGTAAGGTTCCTATATTTATTTTCTTATGTTTTACTTCCTATTTTCTGAGGAAAGTTTGTATTAGTTGCGTAAGTTGAGTAGTCCCTTCCTGAGTCATTCCTTATGTGTCGTGTTTGAGTTGTGGCCTATTGGCGCGATGTGGTATCATGTGAGATTGTTGGTCATGTTTGGGGTGATTGGTTGTCTGAGCAGTTCATACTGGGTGAGACGAGATTATCGGATCAGGGATCAATGCGATAAGGTTATGTGAAGTGTATATTAAATACAAATACCATTATTCGGTTCATAATGAGGTGATGATTCTAGTCAAGATGAGATATTCAATGATTTGTTAACTCTGCAGTTGGTTATGAATTCCTACTCGTCTCCTCCGTTGTGGTGGTATCGCCAACATTATAGCAGAATGTATGTCATAAGGTACCTTGGGAGCATCGGATTCATGGAATTTTGGCTATTAAGGTTCAGGGAGTGTCGTTATGGACAGGTGATGAGTTATACGGTGCATGGTGCTAAGTCAACAAAGGTATGCAGTCATGTTCTGGTATAGCGTGTGGTAGTTGATACGGTGTTTATATATTGGAACTAGGCCTGGCAGAGAAATTTCAGATGTTGGAACTAGGTTCTGAGCTTATTATATGGATAAAAGAAGAAATCTTCAGATTTGATCAAGCTAATGTACTCAACTGGATCGTGGTAGCACAGGAAGGTGCTCGAGGTGTTAAACAATGATTTCAGATAACTCCAGAGCAGTTCTTGGCACGTTCGAGGATGAACGTCTATTTTAAGTAGGGGAGAATGTAACGACCCGACCGGTCATTTTGAGCTCTAGTGCGTCGTTCAACAGTTTGAGGTCATGAGAAGCTCTGTTTCAGGTATTATGACTTGTAGGTGTGATCGGAATTGAGTTTCGGAAAGTTTAGAGTCAAATTGGAAAGAAAATTCTCATTTCAGAAGCCTTAAGTTGGAGAAATCAACTAAGATTGGAATTTCGAGTAAACGACCTCCGAATCAGGATTTGAAGGTTCATGTAGGTTCGTATGATGATTTAGGATTTGGGCGTATATCCGGATCGGGATTTGGATAACCTGGGAGTGTTTCGGCGTATATTGTGGAAGTCAGCATTTTGAAGAAATTTCCCAAATTTGGGCTGTAAGGCATTTCAGTGTTATTGTTGTCCGTTTGGGATTTCGAGCTTGGGAATAGCTCCGTATGGTGATTCTGGGGTTGGAAGCACGATCGGAAGTGAATTCGGATGTCCGTCGGTCATTTTGAAGTCATTTGGCTAAAGATAGAAATTTGAAGGTTTTTGAGAAATCCGAGCGGAAGTGGACATTTTGATATCAGGGTCGGAATGCGGTTCCAAAAGTTGGAGCAGGTCCGTAATGTCAAATATGACTTGTGTGCAAAATTTGAGGTCAATCGGACGTGATTTGATGGGTTTCGGCATCGGATGTGGAAGTTTGGAATTTCAAGTTCTTAAAGTTTGAATTTAGAGCGATTCGTGATTTCAGCATTGTTTGATGTGATTTGAGGCCTCGAGCAAGTCCGCACTAGGTTTTGGAACAGGTTGGTGTAATTAGACGGAGTCCCGGAGGCCTCGGGTGGATTCCGGGTCATTAACGGATCAAGTTTGGAGTTTGAAGAAGGCTGAGGTTGCTGTCATCTGGTGTGACCGCACCTGCGAGGCTTGGGCCGCAGGTGCGAAAGTTTGTTGGTTTGGTAGGGAGCGCAGGTGAGATGGAGTTTCCGCACCTGCGAAGCCGCAGATGCGAAGTTTGGCTTGAGCTGAGGAAAGCCGCAGGTGCGGAAGTTTGGTCGCACCTGCGGAATCGCAGGTGCGAGAGCTGGATCACAGGTGCGAAAAATGGCCTGGCAGAATGTTTTAAAACCGAGATTTGTTGGCCATTTCTCCCATTTTCTTTTGGTGTGGGGCGATTTTGAGGGGCTTAAAGAATATTTTCTTCATGCAATGCTAGGTAAGTAATTCCTTCATGTTTCTAAGTTAAATACGAGGTTATTACATGGAATTATACATGAGAATTTGTAGGAAAATTGGGAAATCTTGAAGAAAACTTAGAAATTTGGATTTGGATTTTAACCACGAATTTGAGCATGCAACTTAGAGTAAATTGTATATTGGAACTAGTAAAGCTATGGGTAGAATATATCTTCGAGAAATTTCGGATTCCGGGCCCGAGGGTATTTTGGTCAATTCGCTGAGCGAAGTTGGAAAATATATAATTTGGAATTTTTGCAATTATTAGAGTATATGTTCATTGGTGTGTCGTTGTTTGGATAGTTTTGGGGCGTTGTGCATCCATTTGAGTCGTCGGGAGGGCTTGGAAGCCGGTTATGGAATTTCAGAGTGAGGTAAGTCTCCTTTCTAACTTTGTGAGGGGGAGTTGTCCCCCTAGGTGAACTAATTAAGTATGTGCTACTATCTGCGGGGGCTACGTACGCACGAAGAGACGGGATTATGTGCGTAGCTACTATTATGCCATGTCCGGGTAGTCTAGGACCCACTAGCATGCCTTACGCGTTGTTCATGTGATCCTGCCAATAATATTTGACTGATAATGCTATAGAATTTGTAACTTATTTCCTACGAAGGCTAGAGTGTACCTTTTTAATCACTTAGAAAGAGATTGACTCCTCCGTGGATAATTGTATACCTGATAATGTGATATTATTGAATATTATTAAACTTGACAAATGAATTTCGAGAAAAGATTTAAACACTAATTTTTGTGATTTGTAAAAGAGAAAATTGTCATTTACTTGAGTATTTGTTTTCCCGATGTAATCGAGGTGGACTATTTATTGTGCATGACTGCATGTGACCGCTTCGCAATTTACATTCCGCGAGCGGAGTGCTATTTGCCCCACTCTCGTGGGAGCAGGTCGTACGCCACGAAGGATTGAAAAATGCACTTATGGTACGGGTCGTTCGACCCTCGGCAGTGCATAGATATGGTTATTTTATTTGAAAGATGCACTTATGGTTCGGGCCGTTCGACCCTCGGCAGTGCATAAACATGATTATTTTACTGAAAGGTGCACTTATGGTACGGGCCGTTCGACCCTCGGCAGTGCACATACATGATTATTTTTATGGCTCAAGTCAGTTGTCCTTATCCCGTATGCGCATGCTAAATTGTTAAATGTTTTTCATGAATTTTGAAGTGACAAGATATTTGGGGGAAAGTAAAGAAGTAATTGTTTATTTAAGAAATTCGGGGGAAATGAGGAAGTGGTAACTGTTTATTTACTTTCAGTATTTATTTGAATTACAGTTATCTGTAATGCTTACTGTTTTATCATCCTCGTATGCCTATTACTGATATCATATTGTGCTAAATTAATTTGTTGGACCTTAGTGAGTGTCTAATTCGACCTCTCGTCACTACCTCTCTGAGGTTAGGCGGGTGACTTACTGAGTACACGTTGTTTTCGTACTCATGCTACACTTGATGTGCATTTTTATTGCACAGGTACTTTCACAGCGACGTGGCTGGTTGGAGACTTAGGCGAGCTGCATCATCCGGAGGCGATCCGCAGTTGACAGAGTCTCCCTTATGTTGTATTTATTTCCAGTTTAAATTCCTTGTCTAATTTGTATTTGGACAAGCTTGTAGTATTTGTGAAATTCTTAGAATTTGCTCATGTACTTGTGACACCGGGTTCTGGGATGTGTTGGGATATATTTGCTAAAATGAAATATTTAAACCATTGTATTTACTTAACGGATTTTATTCTGTTACTATGTAATAAACTGAAAGGTAATAATTTTCATAAATGCTAAAATAGGAAAATTTCACTTGACTATTTGATGATTGGCTTGCCTGACAATGATATCCGGCGCCAGCACGACCTTATGGATTTGGGGTCGTGACAGACCAAATGTGTGATGACCCAAAAGGTCATCCCGTATATTTCTAGCTAATTCTGTGTTTCGAGGTCGTGAAAACCTCCTTCTATCTTATCTCGATTTGCGTGCACAGCCCGGATGTGTAGCCTGGAAGCCTTTATGTGAAAAACTCATAAAAATGATAATTTTGTATTAGAAATTTGAATAAAGTTGACTTCGGTCAACATTTTTGGTAAACGAACCCGGACCCGTGATTTGATGGTCCCGGAGGGTCCGTAGGAAAATATGGGACTTGAGCGTATGCTTGGAATCGAATTCCGAGGTCCCAAGTCCGAGAAATGAATTCTTAAAAGAAATTGTTTTCTGAAAATAAAACAGGTTTTTGAAAATGAAATTCTATGTGAAACCTGTGGTATCGGGCCCGTATCTTGGTTCTGGAACCCGGTACAGGTTCGATATAATATTTGTGTCGTATCTGTAAAGTTTGGTAAGAAACGGACTTCATTAGATGTGATTCGGACCGTAAATGCAAAATTTAATGTTTAAAGAAGTTTTGAGGAATTTCATTGATTTTTGGTTTAATTCATCATTTTAGTGTTGTTTTATGTGGTTTGAAACCTCGAGTGAGTCTGTATTAGGTTATAAGACTTGTTTGTGCATTTAGACGGAGTCCCGGGGGTCTCGGGTGTGTTTCAGATAGGTTTTGAGTCCATATTTCCATTGCTGAAAATTGTCATCTGGTTTCCTTCTATGCGATCGCATAGAAGGATTCGCGATCTCATAGTGCTTTTCTGACTAGCCCAGACTTTTCTTCAACGCGTTCGCATAGTTCTATTCGCGATCGCGGAAGTTCACATTCTCCTTCTTCGCAATCGCATTAACTCAATCGCGTTCGCACAATAGAGATTATAGGGCTGGGAAGTAGACTTGCTTATTCTTCGCGATCGCATAGAGGCCCTCGCGTTCACATTAGCCTTTCTCTTTAATATTCTGCGATCGCATTCACCAACTCGTGGTCGCATAGTGCATTTCTCTGGGCAGTGGCTTTTCCTCTCTGCGATCTCATTACTTCCCCCGCGATCGCGATGCTCTAAAATCTGGGCAAACAGATTATATTCCAAAACCGAGGGTTAGGCCATTATTATCATATTTTGACTTCTAGAGCTCGGTTTTGGGCGATTCTTTGGGGGTTTTCACACAAATCGAATGGGTAAGTGTTCTTTCACTAGAATTAATTATATTTCATGAATTAGTTCTTATTTTTATCATTTAATTTGTGTTTTGGGTTGGGAAATTGTGGGTTTTGAAAGAAAAACTTCTAAAATGAAAATCATGATTTGAAGGACCAAATAACATCGGAATGGGATAACTTTAGTATGGGTGAACTCGTATCGGAATGAGAAATCAGAATTTGTAAAATTTGTCGGGTTCCAAGGTTCGGGCCCGGGGGTCGACTTTTAGGTCGATTTTTATAATTTTGTAAAGATTGAAATTTTATTATTTGGAATAGTTCCTTGTACGTTTTATGTGTGTTTTGAAGTTGTTTTAGTTGATTTTGAGCCGTCCGAAGGTATTTTCGCCCGAGAAGTCCATTTTTGAGTACCGGGTTGTCGTCTTTGAGGTAAGTATCTTGCCTAACCTTGTGTGGGGGAACTACCCCTTAGGATTGAGTCTTTCTTGTTGGTTGTAGTCCGAGAATGCGAGGTGACGAGTGTGTACTCGAACTTATTTACAATTAGATTGGTCTTTTAGGATTCGTAGGTTTTTATATTACCTGTGTATGATTTGTAGTTGGAACATCTATTCGTTGGAGTCAAGCATGCCCTTACATTGTGATTTATATGACTATTCCCTTAAGTTCCACTTAGGTCTAATTGTTAGACATTTATGTTATTGGTATTTCCTTGTTGTTGCCTATTACTGGGCCTTTGTTTAAGTTGAGTGTTATTCCGTGAAGTTAACTGTTTAGGTGAGATTGGTTATAGCTGTTTCCCTTGCCGGGATGTTATGGTTTCTATTGCTGTTATGTTGTTAATGATATTGTTTGTATTGTTGACTCCCTTGCCGGGATGTGGTGATTTATGTGTCATATTGTTGGTTTTTCCTTGCCAAACTGTTGTTCTTGATATTGTTTGGGTGAGAAAGAGTGTAAAGCACAAAGGGTGATGTCGTGTATTGTGAGGATGAGAGTGTAAAAGTACGAAGGGTGATGTCGTGTCATGTTATGATATTAAAGAACGAAGGATAATGTCGTGCCATTTATGATATTACAGCACGACGGATAATGTCGTGCCATGTTATGATATTAAAGCACAAAGGATAATGTCGTGTCGTATCTATTTATTTATTGTAAGGATGAGAGTAAAGCACGAATGGTGATGTCGTGCACTTGTTTTGGTAAGGATGAGAGTAAAGCACGAAGGGTGATGTCGTGCACTTGTTTTGGTAAGGATGGGAGTAAAGCACGAAGGGTGATGTCGTGCACTTGTTTTGGTGAGGATGAGAGTAAAAGCACGAAGGGTGATGCCGTGCACTTGTCTTTGCATTCTCATCAGTTGTTCTAAATTTGGATATTCCTACTGATCTCTTATTGCATTTATTGGCAAGATTTGATATTCCTCCTGTACTGCATGGAAATTTCTGAGTTACGGACTGAGTTCTGTTGGGTAAATCTTGAGGAGATTTTGATCAAGGGATGTTATTGAAAAGTATTATTGAAAAAGTAATGGTTTTGAAATGAATATACTTGAATGACTTTTACATCGAAGATATATTTGAAAAGCACTAGCCTTGCCTAAATGATATTTGGAAGTCATTTATTGGGAAAAGATCTTTGGGAAGTTTCGTATTTTGAAAGAAATTATGTTTTACGTAATTCTGTCTATTAAATATACTTATATCTACTTTTGGAGAAAATATATTTTCAAAGGAAACTCTTCCATACTAAATTGATTTTATCTGTAAAAGTTTTTCATATGAACTGCTGTTTAAAGATTTCTACCAATTATGAATTTTAATGTCTAAGGCCCGATGTGAACAAACCGACGTGGAGTTGAGTTATTGGTGTTCTCTATTGTATTGTATTTCCTTTCGATTCGGCTTGTTCTACTGTCCATCTTTCTGTGTATTTTTGTGCTGTTTCATGATTGATTTCTGTAATTTCCTTCCGCTTTATATTGTCATTGTTGTAAATTATTCCGTGAAGTCTTAGGTAGATGTAACGTGCGGTCATTTCTATATTCATGTTATTTATTTTGTAGACTAGTGATGTCTTGACTAGTCCTCGTCACTACTCCATGGTAGAAGTATCTAGAAGGCGTGCGTTGGATGAGTGAAAGGCGTCGGATCGATTGTGGTTAATCCGAGCCTTACATTCATCACGTGCTCGTCTCCAAGGTTTTTAGGATAAAAATCGGAAGAAAGAGGAGTATAGAGGGGGGTCTTGGAGAAGATAAGAAAAAAATTTTTGACTGGAGGACTGTTCTTAACTTGTTCTGCTTTTTCTCCTCTTTCCTGTTGGTGTAATTCCAAAAAAAAAAAAAGACGAAAAAAAATCGTTCAGTGTTCTTGTATTTCATTCTCTTTCAATTATGGTCCAGAAAAAATTCAAAAAAAAAAAAAAAAAAACATACTTTCTGTTTTTATTTGGTTTTGTTAAAAATGGAGTTCTATAAGTAAGTCGAGGAGTTTTTCGCTGCTGGAGGTTTCTGTCATATTTTCAGTCTTTCCTTTATTTGCTACTGTTATAGTCTTGTTGTCTTTTGGTCCAATTCCTTAGTGTTATATTTGTTTAGTTAAAGATCGTTTACTGTCAAATCTTTGGCTTTAAAATGGTGGGTATTTTGTTGTTTTAAGACCATGTCTTCTAGCTTGATTCATCTACTGTGACTATGTTTAAACTTTTGTGCCAATTTGATAGATACATTTTTGTTGCAATGTTAAAAGTTCATTTGCACTTTAGATTTGACATGATTCATAAAGTTTATGTGTATAATTGTTTGTGTTTCAGAAATTCATTACCTTTAAATTTATAATGTTAGATTTGTCACGGGACTGAAGGATATAGAGGTTAGATGTTAAAAATAAGAATGTTAGATTAGTTAAATAATTCAGTAACTCCCATCAATCACGTGCTTTTTCCAATAGCTTCGACAATTAAATCATTATCTCTTTACAATGATCCCTTTCCAGTACCATTAGGCGTTACAGTAATATTAAATCTTAGGAGAACAAATAATATCCGAACCTCGTAGCTTGCTCACTTAATAATTGTCGTGGCTATGGGTATGACTTCTGTGGCATAGTCATGATACGTAAATTCAAAATTCAAGTGTACGCTGGCGTGACTCGACCATCAAACAGCTAAACTAATTAAATAATTGTCATAGCTACGGGTACAGTTCCCGTGACGTGGTTGTGACACTTAACTACTAAAATCCGGGGGTACATTTATGTGACCCGGCCGCAATTTAGGTTTAATTAAATAAACACGTTGTGGATCGTGGATACGGTTCCCGTGACACAATTCGCAATGTGTAACCAAATAATTAGTTGTGTAGCAATTGGATTATTAAAGGCGGTTTAAAAGGAATAAATGCACATAGGTTTCAAACAATGTTTTAAAAATCAGTTAAATAGGCCAATAATAATAGTTGAGCGACCGTGCTATAACCACGGAACCGGGGAATGCCTAACACATTCTCTCGGTTTAACAGAATTCCTTACCCGGATTTCTGTGTTCGCGGACTGTAAAACAGAGTCAATTCTTCCTCGATTCAAGATTTAAACCGGTGACTTGGGACACCATAAACTATCCCAAGTGGTGACTCTGAATTTTAAATAAAATAATCCCGTTTCGATTGTCACTTAAATTGGAAAAAACTCTCTTATACCCTTCCCGGGGTAGTAAAGAGGAGGTGTGACAACTGTTGTATTTATTTTTAAACATTTGTACTTAGAAGTTGTAGAAAATTCGTAGAGCTTATGACTTGTATTACCGGTTTTGGGAAAGTTTGTACATTCTGTTGAGATTCTATATCAAGACTGTTAGTTTTCCTTTTATTATTGTTGTTATTCAGTAACTGCTAGGCTTACCTAGTCCCTAAGACTAAGTTCCATCACGATACCCAACGGAGAGAAATTGGGTCGTGACAAAATGTTCTTTACTTTTGAACTTGAAACTTGAAGTTAAGGACCAGGTGTCCTTAACTTCTCAACTTGAAACTATAAGTTAAGGATTGCCTGTCCTTAACTTTTTAACTTGAAACTTGAAGTTAAGGACCAAGTGTCCTTAACTTTTGAACTTGAAAATTGAAGTTAAGGCCTGCTTGTCCTTAACTTTTTAACTTGAAACTTGAAGTTAAGGACCAAGTGTCCTTAACTTTTGAACTTGAAAATTGAAGTTAAGGCCTGCTTGTCCTTAACTTTTTAACTTGAAAGTTGAAGTTGAGGACCTATTGTTATTAAACTTTTGAACTTGGAATTCAAAGTTAAGGACCAAGTGTCCTTTACTTTTGAACTTGAAACTTGAAGTTCAGGACCAAGTGTCCTTAACCTTTCAACTTGAAACTATAAGTTAAGGATTGTCTGTCCTTTACTTTTTAACTTGAAACTTGAAGTTAAGGACTGCTTGTCCTTAACTTTTTAACTTGAAACCTGATGTTAAGGACCAAGTGGCCTTAACTTTTGAACTTGAAAGTTGAAGTTCAGGACCAAGTGTCCTTAACTTTTCAACTTGAAACTATAAGTTAAGGACTAGCAGTCCTTAACTTCAACTTTCAGGTTCAAAAGTTAAGGACTTTTCAACTTGAAACTATAAGTTAAGGACCAAGTGTCCTTAACTTTTGAACCTGAAAGTTGAAGTTAAGGATTGCTTGTCCTTAACTTTTTAACTTGAAACTTGAAGTTAAAGACCAAATGTCCTTAACATATGAACTTGAAAGTTGAAGTTCAGGACCTATTGTCCTTAACTTTTAAACTTGGAATTCAAAGTTAAGGACCATGTGTCCTTTACTTTTGAACTTGAATCTTGAAGTTCAGGACCAAGTGTCCTTAACTTTTCAACTTGAAACTATAAGTTAAGGATTGCTTGTCCTTAACTTTTTAACTTGAAACTTGAAGTTAAGGACCAAGTGTCCTTAACTTTTGAACTTAAAAGTTTAAGTTGAGGACCTATTGTCCTTAACTTTTGAACTTGGAATTCAAAGTTAAGGACCAAGTTTCCTTTACTTTTGAACTTAAAACTTGAAGTTCAGGACCAAGTGTCCTTAACTTTTCAACTTGAAACTATAAGTTAAGGACCAAGTGTCCTTAACTTTTGAACTTGAAAGTTGAAGTACAGAACCTATTATCCTTAACTTTTGAACTTGAAACTATAAGTAAAGGACTGCCTGCCCTTAAATTTTTAACTTGAAACTTGAAGTTCAGAACCAAGTGCCCTGAAGTTTTCAACTTGTAACTGTAAGTCCTAATCTTTTAGTCTTAATCTTTTATGTTATTTTTCCTTCTTTGTAGTGTGCTAATGGAAGGATATCGTGTGTTCGAGTTTGATGTTTGGCGTAATTTAATGAGCTATTGGAAAGGAGATTTACAGTATAAGGAAACAATAAAGAATTTTTTGTCGAACAGGGAGTGGAAGAAGTTGAGGGATGGTATTTTTGGAAACTTTTTCCGATTACAAAGTGTGAAGTTCTGTGGTAAACTTATTCACTGTGTATTGCTTTCAGAAATTGTAAATAATGATCCTAATTCGATGACATTCAAGGTTTTTGACCATGAAATTAAGTTTACACATGAAGCATTTCATATAATTACTTGTTTGAACTGTTCTTCTTTACTGGACATCAAAGGTTTGCATGAAATAGAATAGGCTTTCGAAAGTCTATTTCTCCGGAAAGGATAGAGTTGAGTTGGGTGATTTGTTTAATTTTATTACTAGTCACCCAGATGGTAAAGCTGCATCATTTGTAGGCAGCGATGATGATGCTGTGAAGTTGGCAACAATTTATTTTGTTGAATCTGTTTTGTTGGGGAAATGGAAGAATAGGAATGTGTCTGAGCAGATAATGAAAGTAGATGATGATGAACTCTGCTCTTCTTTCAACTGAGGCTCTCTTTGTTATGAAAGGTTATTAAAATTATTGAAGAGTTGTTTGAAGCCCAATGAGAATGAGAATGAGAAAGACAAAGATAAAGACAAGGAAAGTTACACTGTACTTGGCTTTCCTTTTGCTTTTTGTGTTTGGATTATGGAAGTATTGCCTATTTTTCAGGGAAAATAATTTGTGAACTTCCGAGAATGTGGTTTTCCTCGGATGTTATGTTATTCGGATATGAAATCTCCACAATATGATTCTCTATTTAAAAAATACTTACATAATGAAAATGTAAGTTAATCTAACTACTAGTTATTTTTTTGTTTATGTGTTTTAGTTCTGAAAACTTATGTTTTTTTGTTATATAATAGGTGTATAAATTGATCGAGGTGGCATCATTTGTTTTTTGTGAAGAAGATGCAGAGTCTGTTAGTGTGCGTGAGTCAATTTCTCAAGATCAAAGCTCAATGCCTTCTTCCACACAATTTGATGAAGCTATGCTTACGGAAATTGTTAAAGTAGATTTTCTATCTTTGAATAACATTAGTTTTTTATTTGATTGTTTTTTGCTTAAGAGACTTTTTTTGTTTTTATGATTTTTGATTCAGAGATTATCAGAGAAGTTTTAAAAGGATCTGCAGGCTGAAGTTACTAGAATAAATCAGAAAATATTTGTATCAGAAAAAAAGATTCAAAATGATATTAAGGTAATATCGTTAATTTCAGTTAGTCTAAGTTCAGGACCTTGTGTCCTTAACTTTTGAACTTGTAACTCAAAGTTAAGGACTGTCTGTCGTTAACCTGTTTTCTTGTAAGTCTAAGTTCAGGACCATCTGTCTTGAACTTTTGAACTTCAAATTTGAAGTTCAGGACCAAGTGTCCTTAACTTTTTAACTTGTAAGACAAAGTTAAGGACCATGTGTCCTTACTTTTGAACTTGGAATTCAAAGTTAAGGACTCCTTAACTTTTGAACTTGAAACTTGAAATTAAGGACCTATTGTCCTTAACTTTTGATCTTGTAACTATAAGTTAAGGACTGTCAGTCCTTAACTTTTGAACTTGAAACTTAAAGTACAGGACCAAGTGTCCTTAACTTTTCAATTTGAAACTTGAAGTTCAGGACCTATTGTCCTTAACTTTTTAACTTGGAATTCAAACATGTTCTTAACTTGTCACGACCCAAAATCCATAAGGTCGTGATGGCGTCGGACACCACTGTCAGGCAAGCCAATCACTAAATGGTTAAGTTAAATTTCCTATTTTAGCATTTTTGAAATCATTACCTTTCACTTTATTACATAATAACTATATAAAATTCGCTAAGTAAATACGACAGTTTAATATTCCATTTTTATAAAATACATCCCAGAACCCGGTGTCACAAGTGCATGAGCAAATTCTAAGAATTTCACAAATACTACAAAGGTTGTCCGAAATACAAATTGGACAAGGAATTTAAAATGAAAATAAATACAATATGAGGGAGACTTTGTTGGCTGCGGGTCGCCTCCAGATGGTGCAGCTCATCTAAGTCTCCAAGTCAGCCACATCACTACGTCAAACATGGCCCTAGCAATGAATGTACCTGTGCAATAAAAATGCACAGCAAGTGTAGCATGAGTACAAAAACAACGTGTACTCAGTAAGTATCCCGCCTAACCTCGAAGAGGTAGTGAGGAGAGGTCTAAGTTAACACTTGCTAGAGGTCAATTTAATGAAATCAAGGGTGACACTAAGCATGGATATTATAGGCAACTTAACAAGTAGCGACAAGAAATAGCAACTTCTTTCACATTTAGTATTCTTAAAATCCTCATCATTTCAGTTGGCAATATAAAATTTTCAGGCCAGTAATCAGGTAAAAATCACACCAAATACGTAGTAAATATCATGCGCAAGCAGTGTCGAGGGTCGAACGGCCCGAACCAACATAAATGTAAATTGTGCACTGTCGAAGGGTCGAACGGCTCGAACCATAGATGCATCTATTAACCCGACGTGGCGTACGACCCGCTCCCATGAGATTAATGGAAGAAATCACCCCGCTCGCAGAATATAAATTGCCAAGCGGTCACACACAGTCATGCACATTCAAACAGTCCACTCCGACTACGTCGGGAAAACAAGTACTCAAGTAAATGAAAATTTCTCTTTTAATGGTCACGAAAATAGTATTTAAATCTTTTCCAGGATTTCATTTACCGAGTTCGATAAGGTTTAAACACTTTATTTTCATCAATAAGGTTACAAGTATGGCAAATAAAACATTCTTTCGGATCCTCGACTACCGGACATAAGCATAATAGTAGCTAAGCGCGGACTCTCGTCACCTCGTGCGTACGTAGCCCCCACAAATAGTAGCACATATTTAATTATTTCACCTATGAGGACAATTCCCCCTTACAAGGTTAGAAAGGAGACTTACCTCGCTCTGAAATTCCATAACCTGCTTCCAAGCCCTTTCGACGACTCCAATTGATGCACAACACCCCAAAACTATTCAAATAACGGGAAAACCAATAAAATTCACTCTAATACTTGTAACAATTCAAATTATATAAGTTCCCAACTCCGCGAAAAGTTGACCAAAATGCCCTCGGGCCCACGTGCCCGGATTCCGAAATTTCTCGAAGATAAATTCTACCCATAGCTTTACTAACTAAATTATACAATTTATACTAATTTTCCATGTCTAAATCCATGTAAGATCACATATTTAACTCAAAAATAGGAAGAAATCACTTACCTAGTGTTGCTTGGTGAAAATCCCTCCTCGAGCTCTCCAAAATCGTCCAAACCAAATGAAAGAAATGGTCCAAAACTCGTGTTTAAAACAATCTGCTCAGGCTTCATCGAGTTGTACCTTGCATTGTGCAGGTTGTACATCCTATTATAATTTTCCCTTGGTGTACACCTTCTGTTAAAACGCCCATAACTCCTTGTAGAAATATCTAAATGACAAACGGTTTGAATATTTATAAACTAGAGTCGAAGATCTCTAATTTGATAGGTTGTAAACCATATAATTCTTTATATATTCCGAGATATGAGCTTCTAAAGTCGGCTCCATGTATCAGAAAATTCTATCAAAACTGCTCCACCAGCCATCTTCAATCGATCATAACTTTCTGATAAAATGTCCAAATCAAGAATGGTTTATCTTTCTGAAAACTAGAATGCAAGGGATACAACTTTTATGTTTTGCAAAGTTTCATAATCCTTATATATTTCGAGATATAAGCTTCCAAATTCAGCTCTGCGATTGCACTAGTTGCTGTCAAAACAGCTTTCTGCAGGAATTTCAGCAACTCTTTGGTCCAAAATTCATTCCGTTAACCTTCTGAAATCCATACGAGGCCCTCGCGACCTTAAACAATTACACCAACATGTCCCAAAACATGATACGAACTCGCTCGAGGCCTCAAATCACATCAAACAACGTCGAAATCATGATCACACTCCAATTCAAGTTTTATGAACTTTGAAATTTCAAAGTTCTACATCTGATACTGAAACCTATCAAATCACGTCTGATTGATCCCAAATTTTGCACACAAGGAATATTCGACCTTACGGACCTGCTCCAACTTTTGGAATTGGAATCCGACCCCGATATCAAAAATTCAAACTCTCGGTCAAACTTCTCAAAAACCTTCAAATTTCTATCTTTAGCCAAATGACTTCAAAATGACCTACGGACCTCCGAATTCACTTCTGATCGCGCTCCCAGCTCCAGAATAACCATGCGGAGCTATTCCCAGATTCAGAATCCCAAACGAACATCAATAACACTGAAATGCATTTCAATCCAGACTTATGAAATTCCTTCTAAAATGCTAACTTCCACAATATACGCTGAAACACTCCCGGGTTATCCAAAACCCGATCCCGACATACGCCCCAGTCCGAAATCATCATACGAACCTGCTGGAACCTTCAGAGACTTATTCTGAGGTCGTTTACTCCAAATTCCAGTCTTAGTCGATTCTTCCAACTTAAGGCTTCTGAAATGAGAGTTTTCTTTCCAATTTGACTCCGAACTTCCCGAAATTCAATTTCGACCACACCTACAAGTCATAATACCTGAAACAAAACTGCTCATGACTTCAAACCACTAAACGACGCACTAGAGCTCAAGACGACCGATCGGGTCGTTACATTCTCTCTCACTTAAACATACGTTCGTCCTCGAACGTGCCAAGAACTGCTCTGGAGTTATCTGAAATCGCTGTTTAACACCTCGTGTACCTTCCCGTGCTACCACAACCCAGTTGAGCACATTAGCTTGATCAAATCTGAAGATATACTCTTTTATCCATACAATAAGCTCAGAACCCAATTCCAACAACTAAAGTTCTCTGCCAGCATGTTTCCAATATATAAACACCGTATCAACTACCACACGAGGTACCAAAACTCGACTGCGTACCTTTGGTGAGTTAGCACCATGCACCGCATAATTCACCATCTAACCACAATGATGTTCCTTGAACCTTAATAGCCAAAATTCCACAAATCTGATGCTCCCAATGCATCTGCTTTTATACATATACATCCTGCTATAATTCTGACGATACCACCACAACGAAGGAGATGTGTAGAAATTGCTAACCAATTGCAGAGTTAACAAAACATTGATTCTCTCCTTTTTGACTAAAATCATCACGTCATTACTACGCTAATAGTGGCCTTTGTTCTTTACCATACTTCACAAAATCTTATCGCGCTGATCTCTGATCCAATAGCCTCGTCTCACCCAGTATGAGCTGCTCAGACAACCAATCACCCCATACATGACCAACAGTCTCACACAATGCCACAATGCGCCAATAGGCCACAATTCGAACATGATACATAAGGAAATGACTCAGGAAGGGACTACTCAACTCACGCAACTAACATGGATTTCCTTAGAAAATAGGAAGCAAAACACAAGAAAAATAAATATAGGAACCTCACTCAACATCACCATGTTGGGGCGTGCAATCCAATCCAAATAACATACCCGTGGCGGCGTGCCACCTGATCCCATCATAAAATTCACGTAAGGAGATATACACGGAGCTGAATTGCTCACCATTACAAATTACTGAATACCGGTCATAAGCACGCTAAGTGCATAATACCATCACGGGGAGACTCATGGAGCCATATGCTACAAAAATTAAGCACAACTGAGGTGCGATATATATATACACTCTGAAATCTCAAGAGCCCTCCTGCTCACATAACATCATCACTACGCTGAATCTTAACACATAGGAATTTCTCAAGCCGTTTCACAACCCACACGGCACAATAATAACCTTACATGAAATGAACAAAGACGGAACAACATCCGATATTCCAGCACTCCTCCTTGAGGAGCGCTATACTGAAAGGAACACATCTGCCTCACATGAAGCCCATAATCCTGTTGAAACCCATTCACACACTTCAAGCTGATTCTACTCGCACCGAACTAGGTTGATAGCCTTACCTGGGTCCATAATAACCCACTTCTTCTCATAACACGCAAGATCAACCATCATAGCCGGGACAAACACCCCCACAATCCAAAACACAATGAACTGAACGCCTCCCAAGCATAAATTCTCACATAAGCAATATTACACTTCCTTATACTCAGTCTAAATCTTCAATCCATTACATGACTACATGTCACACTCATACGATCTTCCCGTAGTCATGCTCCCACGACCTTTCCCACGAGGTAAAAAGTCTGCACATCCATACCACCGACCACACTAATACTGCAAAACACATCAAGAACCCATGACCAGGATACAAACCCTCTTTCTCCAAACACCGATCTCAGGTGACACTAAACACAACACCAGCTTACTCTGGACATTCAAATCCCTTCTTCTTGATCACCCGAGCTCATGACATCCTTGTCAACATCGAACCGCAATCTTGATCCTTACTTCCAATTACATACTACTTACTGCTTACTGCAGTTGCATGCCAATATGAGATAGCGTAGGAATTCCATCATAACTCTTGAACCACTAATATGGTGAACACCCATTCACATAGAAACACTTTTTTTTTCTCACCTCAATTCAAGAGAACCATAACAACACACGAGTGAATTCTCATAATCACAAAACAGGCAAATCCTCAGGGAATAATCTATACCCCCGTGATCTTTCCGGAATCCGCCTACACCTGACAAGCCATAATACTTGAATGCTTCCAAATAAATCCATTACGGAGGCCGACAAGCCTCGCACACACCGGCACAAACCACATGCATAACTTAATCACATTGAAGGAACTAATCATTGTCGCACATGTGCCATTCCAACCATGGCTAACCAATCTATCTTCTTTTAATCATCCTTAATCGCCTCAGAAATAATAGTAACCTCATTCAACTCATAACAAACTCAACCCTCACTCATCCCGAGTGGCCTTAACCCACGAGACCATGTTATCTCAATCCCACAAACCGTCTCACACCCTTCTGATAATCTTTCTACACCTCGGAGTTTACTTCTCTCACTCCCCCAATACTATCCTGCACGCTGAAAAATATCATAGAACAATCCAACCATTTTCCCTTTCTCATAAATTATACTGCAAAAGCTCGATTCTTAATCATATTGCTGCCTAAACTCTTAAACACTGCATTCTTAACTTCCGAGTTTGCTAGGACCGCTATTGAGAGTCACCCACTCTGACTTGGCCCCGAATACAATCAACTCCAAGGCTTTTCTAGCACACGAACACCCTTTCAATGAAGCACGTGACTGAGTCACTACCCTAACAACTCGCTTATGCCTTAAGCATAAATTCTGAATCTTCCAAAGCCTAATCCTGGTCTAATATGGCCAACTTTTAAACACATTTATCAAATCCCATGCATAATTACCATTTTACTCCTTTCCCCTTAGCTGCAATAACTTGCCAATACACCGATAATCCGTAACCCCAAGAGAAGATAATCCTGCAACCCAATTGCAGGCGATGGGATTCTCCCACTTAGCCCGAAGCTACTCCTTGCACCACTCTGGACCCCACCGAAATCCTTCTAAATTCTTCTGTTGACATTCCTTAAATACTCAAGTTCCCTAGCATCATTCACATATTCGGCCTTCCACCGAATAACCACTAGAATTCCTTGCAGAAACTTTCCAACTACACGACCGCTAACCTGCCCACAAGAGATAACCCACATGTGGAAATTACCAACTGACACCTTCCAACGACGTTGTATTGCACACTCACTACAACATCAATACCCCATCCTAAGCATGTTCTCATTCACCAACTTTACCAGTTCGTCCGCCCTTCATGGACATCTACTAAATGCGCTACAATATCTTCTAATTCACCACTATGTTGCCGCTCTCCCACTTTGGTTAACCTCATTCCTTTAAGCACTACCTGACTTCCTTTTCTTACGCCTGGCCTTTTAGAAATTTAGCCGCCGTTTGACACTTCTCACATGTCTTCCTTCATCATATGCCGCCAATTCAATATCATTCTCTGTAGCTCTTAAACCATCAGATCACCATGACTTCAAACTCTCCGAAGATCATATTTCTCGAGCTGCCTTCATTAGAAATAACTATTCACTTCTGAACCACCACACACCACGATCTCTGACAACCGCTTCTTCAATACTACTTCACAACACTCTGACCCAATGCAACCGAAGAACTATAACACCGACGAACTTAACACATTCTATTCGATCAAAACAGCGATACCACATCACAGATGAAAACTCTACCTCGCTTGATAACACCAAGTCTTATTACTTTATCCCCCAGGCTTGAACATTCATAATCCAATTGCCCTTCCTCCGCCGGATCTAAAATACTAAAATCTCGAAATTACGCTCTGAGAAAACCTCCCTTCAAGTCATTCATTACCCCGACATATGGACAAACACTCTACCATCATATCAACACCGCGCGATAACCAATCGTAAGCATCATAAAAATTTGAGCATAGCCTAAAATTTCGCAGAAACACAGCAACCGAACTTAAACAACATAATATTCTTCTGCAGGTCAACAACAACAGCCCCAACCAACTACACATGGAAAACATCTTGCACCATATCCGTAGCAACATTTCAATTCCTCAAATCCACGTTTCATAGCAAGCGCTTCGCGACGTATAAGATTGAGTAGGAAGAACATAGGCATAAGCCTGAAAGGAATCGAATCGCACGATGAGGAATCAAGAAGGGAAGTACTCCTAACAGCCATGTAGCCTCTCGAAGATAAGTACAGACATCTCTGTACCGATCCGCAAGACTCTACTAGACTTGCTCATGACTCGTGAAACCTAAGGGAACCTAGTGCTCTGATACCAAGTTGTCACCACCCAAAATCCATAAGGTCGTGATGGCGCCGGACACCACTGTCAGGCAAGCCAATCATTAAATGGTTAAGTTAAATTTCCTGTTTTAGCATTTTTGAAATCATTACCTTTCACTTTATTACATAATAACTAAATAAAATCCGCTAAGTAAATACGACAGTTTAATATTCCATTTTTATAAAATACATCCCAGAACCCAGTGTCACAAGTGCAGGAGCAAATTCTAAGAATTTCACAAATACTACAAAGCTTGTCCGAAATACAAATTGGACAAGGAATTTAAAATGAAAATAAATACAATATGAGGGAGACTCTGTCGGGTGCGGGTCGCCTCCGGATGGTGCAGGTCGTCTAAGTCTCCAAGTCAGCCACATCACTGCGTCAAACAGGGCCAGTAGCTATGAATGTACCCGTGCAATAAAAATGCAGAACAAGTGTAGCATGAGTACGAAAATAACGTGTGATGACCCAAGGGATCATTTTATGAATTTAGACTCCGTTCTAGAATTATTAGCCATAAAAATATTAATTTTAACTACCTCGATTTTTGTGCGAAGTCCGGGCGTGAAACCGGAAAGCTTTTATGTGAAATATAAGAAATAATAATTTTTAGAATTAAAAATTTGGTTTTAGTTGACTTGAGTCAACATTTTGAGTAAACAGACTTCGATCTGTGTTTCAATGATCCCAGGAGGTTCGCAGTAAAATATGGGACCCGGGCGTATGCTCGGAAATGAAATCCGAGGCCCCAAGCCTTAGAAATCAATTTTTGAAAGAAATTGTTTTGTTGAAATATTTATGAAATAAAGAAAAGAATTAATATTTAAAATCATTGGTATCGGGCACGTATTTTTGTTCCGGAGCCCGGTACATATTTGTTGTAATATTTAGGCCTTGCCTGTGAAATTTGGTAAAAATCAGAGTTCGTTTGACGTGAATCGGACATCCGGTTGAAAAGTTATGAACTATAAGTGTTCTTCAGGAAAATAATGAGTTTTGAGGTTTAATTCGTTGTTTTACATGTTATTTTCATGATTTGATCACACGATAAAGTTTGTATGATGCTTTTAGACTTGCGTGCATATTTGATTTAGAGCCCCGGGGGCTCGGGTGAGTTTCAAATAGGTTTGGGTTGTGTTGCGCTCGTTCTTTCTTATGCTTCGACGTCGTTTCTTCAAGCATAAATGATATCACATTGAACAAATGAGCTCCGATTTATGTTTTGAATAAATTATTAGATCCGTATCATAATTACGGACCCGTAGCAAAAAGAATCATCGAATTTGCACATCGNAGTTTAGATTTCCTTCTTGCTTTATATTTATTGTTTGAGTTATATTTTTCTTGTTCGTGTAGAATTGTTTTATTGCGTTATAATATATATTATTATCACAGGTTATATGTTGTTAATGCCCGACCGTAGCCTCGTCACTACTTCGTCGAGGTTAGGCTCGGCACTTACTCAGTACATGGGGTCGGTTGTACTGATACTACACTCTGCACTCTTTTGTGCAGATCCAGGTATCGACCAGCAGTAGAGATATTTAGAGCGGCTATTCATTTACTCGGAGATACGAGGTATATCTGTCGGCGTTCACAGATCCCGAGAGTCTTCTCCTATTTCCATAAACGCTGTTTTATTTTATTCAGAACAGTTACATTATTTCTTTCGGCCCAGTATTTGTAGTATTCTTTAGTAGTTCGTGAATTGTGACACCAGACCCTGGGTAGTCTTAGAGTTATTTATATAATTAGTTCGTGGTTCGTTTTTATTCAATTGTTTATTATGTTATCATTGAAAATCATTTAAATTAAGTTTACATTAGATTTATTTATTGATGTTTAAGAAATAATCAAAGGAATTTAGCTACTCAAATTCTAACATTGGCTTGCCTAGCAAGTGTGGTGTTAGGCGCCATCACGATCCCTAAGGTTGGGAATTTGGGTCGTGACAAGTTGGTATCAGAGCACTAGGTTGCTTAGGTCTCACAATTCACGAACAAGCTTAGTAGAGTCTGAAGGATAGGTATTGAGACGTCTGTACTTATCTCTCGGAGGCTATTGAGTTAGGAAACAACTCCATTTTTATTTCTACTCTATCGTGCGAATTTATTCTATCACGAATGATTGAACTTGTCTATTCTTGTCCTCTCACAAATCTTGACAACACGCGAAGCGTCTACAACCGGAAAAGATGAAGCCCCAATGACAACTACGATTATGGGGAGAGACAGATGCAGAGCTTAGGCTAAAGCTCGAACATCAGCACCTATTGTACAGTCTCAAATGGATCTACACGTGGAGGTTCTAGCCCAGTCAATACATGTTGGACTAGCCCATATCCCAGAAGGATTTATAGCTACTTCAGTACTGCATANAATACATGTTGGACTAGCCCATATCCCAGAAGATTTATAGCTACTTCAGTACTACATAACAGGGGAATAGTTGAAAGCAACAAAGTTGATTTATATGAGTTGTGAAGTTTAACATTGTAAATTATCAGACATTGTGACCTATGGCTTCGTGCCAAGTGGGGAAGTCCACTGTCAAGGAATAGATTGCGGGGTCATGTGTTATATCGGTTTTGGCCTGGAATGTATAAGG
>ML424088.1:0-34501 GCA_005239525.1 Nicotiana knightiana
TGTGGGTACGATATCTGGATTTAAAATCCTGTATTACTTGTCGACCACGTACACTTGCGTGTGTATTGGGAAATCAACCAACACACTGCCATAGATATCTGGCCCAACTGTACTTCAATATTTTTAATAGATGCATCATGTACATCTACTCTCTCACTGATTTTGGCATTTGGCCCAATAACATGTTGCATCATAGCTTCTAACCTGGAAAACCCATTTTCTTGCTTTCCCCCCTGTTGATGCTGAGGAGAGTAGTATGTTTGTTGTTGATTCTGATGGTTATAACCTTGTGGCCTTTGATACGGTGCTGCATTACCTTGTTGTCCCTTGACACCCATATTTCCACTGTTCTGCTGTTGCTGTGGTGGTCTATATGGTTGAACGTGCTGACCCTAGTTCTGCCCCTTGTGTCTGGCTTCCATAATTCGACACATAATTCATATTTTCTGGATAATGAGGGTGATGACATTCCGCATTCCAGTGATTACCAAGTGGTTGATTAATGCAAGATGTGCATAAGCCCCCATTGGTTGTGTCTACGATGTGTACTTGTTATTTTTGTCCTGATTCCTCCACCTTCTTAGTAAGTATACTCATCTATGTTATCAAGGTGGCCACGTTCTCTACAATAGTANTCTCCACGCGTTTTGCTCAAAAATGCTCCACCAGCCGAAGCATCAACATTTGCTTTAACAGTATCAGCCAAACCCATATAAAAATGCTGCCCCAACATTTGCTCTGGAATACCATGATGTGGACAGATAAACAGCATCCCCTTAAATCATTCACATGTCTCTTGCAGTGTTTCAACTAGTTTCTGTCTGAAGCTCAAGATTTCATCAATTTGTTGAGCCGTCTTGTTGGGTGGATGAAACTTGTTCACGAACTGTTTGATTAACTCCTCCCATGTGGTAATGGAATTGATTGGGAGTGAGTTTAGCCAAGTCTGGGCAGGGCCAGTCACTAAGAATGGAAACAACAACAGTTTTATTACCTCCTGAGTGACGTTTGGCTGCCTTTGTATTTTGCAAATTGACAGGAAGTTTTTCAAATGCTGCTGGGGGTCTTCGATGTATGACCCTGAGAATAGCCCTTTGTTCTGCAATAAGTGCAGCATATTATTTGTTATCTGGAAGGACTCGGCCTGTATCTGAGGGATCGCAGTGGAAAAATTCTCAACTGTGGGTTGTGCCCAGTTATATAAGGGAGCCCCTGCCCCTATTTGAGCGACTGGGTCTACCACATCATCCCCATTATTGTTCCGGTTGTGTGGATCTTCCATGTCGGTTTCAATTTGTTCAATTTGTGGTTGATGTTTGCTTTTCCGGTTGGTCCGGTTTAGGGCCTTGAAAACTTTCTCGGGGTCTGATAAGGCTTCAACTACTTCACCAGTCCTCGATGAGTTTCTAGGCATGCACCTGCAACACGTTAGCAAACGTTAAACTTTCAATGTAAAAACGAAAATTTAAAGAAAATTGACTATATTTCAGAATTTTGTATTTCTTCCAACTCAATTGATAATACCGTTAATTTCCCGGCAACGGCGCCAAAATTTGATCACGCTCAACTATGTCTTATAAAAAGACTAAACGGGCGCTGCAAATATAATCTGGGGTATTACGCCCAAAGTCGATCCCACAGAGAATTGTACGTATCAATTGAGTCTATAAAATACTAAACTAGTGTTTAATCAATTTTCTCAAGACTTTTGAATATCAATTTGTGTTGTTTAACTAATTCTACTAACAAAATAATAAACTAGTAATTGACTAACAATTTAATGTAAACAATAATAATAAAGGTCTAAGGTTATGGTTTCCCCCGTTGGTGAATTCTTTCTCGGATACTTCTTATAGCTTGATTAATCGTCTCTATCAATCATGAACACTCTATCTACCATAAATCTCTCTCAAGTAATTATGATAATTTACTAGACGCACTCTCTCAAGTTACGCTAGCTAGATTGCATTACAGTTCACTTTAGATTGCACCCGAGGTATCGTTATCTCTAATCCAACCTCTAAACCCTCGGTTATGACTTTCGTCTATACTCTGGGAGTGGTGTTGTTCAAACAATTACCTAAATATGCACTCTCTCTCAAGTAGATACATAATAAATGGGAACATCTAATTGAGGGCCCTTCAATCAACTACAACAAGAACGTAGTTGAAAGAATAGAGATTAATCAACCAATCAAAACTATATTAATATCACAATAAGTTTATCCCCCAACGGGTTCCATCAAAACCCTAGATTAAGAAAATTAGCTACTCATATTCATAAGAATCAATTCTAAAATAACTTGCATAATTGAACTACAAAATAATAAATAAGAGCTATAAAAATCAATGTTTGCTTCACTGAGTAGTAATCCACAAGTTTTTCTTCACTTCAATGGCTTCCTCCTTCAAGTTGTGTTTTTGGGTCTATTTATATGTTTAGGACAAACCCTAAACGTGTAGGAGACTTCTATTCCAACCGGGAAACACTTAAAACTCTTCAAAACTCGGATTTGACCGGATCAGGGGCCAGGCGTTACAGGCCAAACGCCTAGATAACACCTGGCCAGGGCTGGCGTTTGGGCCTTGGCGCCTGGATAACGCCAGGCTAGGGCAGGCGTTTGGGCTCTGATGCCTGGATAACGCCAGGATATGCCTGGCCTTAAGGCTCAAACGCCCGGCTATAGCCCAATGCACTCCTCTTCGCCTCTTGAGCGTATTTTCGACGTATTTGCATCCATTTAGCTCGGCTTCCATCTCCAATTCACCTACACATGAAATAGACTCCATTATGCACATAAAAAGTGTGTTTTTATCATTAACGCACATAAAATGTAAGGAATATAACGTGTTAAACCATGAATTCTAGCCACGCATCACCTACGCGATCGCGGTTGCCTTCACGCGACCACATATAGAACCACTTAATTTCCACTGTTGTCCTATTGCTTCTACGCGAACGCGACATAGCCCATGCGAACACAGTGACCAAGATACCTATTCTACGCGATCGCGTTCCTTTTCATGCGATCGCGATGCTTGAAATCCTGACTGGCCTCCAATTGCCCTACGCGATTACAGACTCCCTCGCACGATCGCGATGAAGAAAAGCATGCTGCACTCACACCAGAAAACCAACAATTAATACAAGGCTAAAAATGACCCGTTGAGCATCTGAAACACCCCCGAGGCCCCCGAGACCTCAACCAAATCTATCAACCAGTCCTAATACCTCATTCAAACTTAGTCGAGCCTTCAAACCACATCACATAACACCACAATCACAAATTATACATGAATTCAAGCCTAAGAACTTAGAAATTTTCCAAAATCCACAACGATGCCGAAACACGTCAAAACTAGTCCGAATAACCTCAAATTTGACACTTGGGTCAAAAATGACACTACAGACCTACAACCACTTTCAGAATCCCATTCCGAGCCCGATATCCAAATTTCACCGATCGGCCAAAATTTTAACTTTCGCCAATTCAAGCCTAACTCTACTACAGACCTCGAAAACACATTCCAGACGCGCTTCTAACCCCGAAATCACTCAACGGAGCTAACAGAGTCGACGGAATTCTATTTCGGACCCATCTTCACACAGTTCCAACTACGGTCTGATTTCTAAAGCTTAAACTCATTTTTAGGGACTATGTGTCCCAAACTCTCCAAATCCCACAACTAAACACTCCGACAAGTCCCATAAGCAGAAACAAACGTGGGGAAACGGTTATTAGGGGATCGGGGCGCTAACTTTAAATATGACCGACCGGGTCGTTACATTCTCCCCCTTTTAAGAAAATCATTCGTCCTCGAACGAGTATAAAGACATACCTGAAGCTGTGAAAAGAAGAGGGTACTGGCTGAGCATATCCTGCTCGGTCTCCCAAGTCGCCTCCTCGACCGGTTGACTCCTCCACTGAACCTTTAGTGATGCAATATTCTTCGACCTGAGCTTTCTGACATGCCTATCCAAAATGGCTACTTGCTCCTCAACATAAGATAGATCCTTGTCCAACTAGACTGATATGAAGTCAAATACATGAGCCGGATCGCCGTGATACTTCCAGAGCATAGAGATGTGGATTACCGGATGAACTCCTGCCAGGCTGGGAGGCAAGGCAAGCTCATAAGAAACCTCCCCAACACGCCGCAATATCTCAAAAGGACCAATGAATCTCGGACTCAGTTTACCCTTCTTCCCGAATCTCATGACGCCCTTCATAGGCAATACCCGAAGCAAAATACGATCACCATCCATAAATGCCAAATCACGAACCTTCCAGCCCGCATAACACTTCTGCCTGGACTGAGCTGTGCGAAGTCTCTCCTGAATCACCTTCACCTTGTCTAGGGAGTCCTAGACAAAATTTGTACCCAACAATCGAGCCTCGCCCGGCTCGAACCACCCCACTGGAGACTGGCACCGTCTACCATACAAAGCCTCATACGGTGCCATCTGAATGCTGGACTGGTAGATGTTATTATAAGCAAACTCTGCAAGTGGAAAGTTTTGGTCCCATGACCCTCCAAACTCCATCACACAGGCACGGAGCATATCCTCAAGAATATGAATCCTGCACTCGGACTGCTCGTCCGTCTGAGGGTGAAAGGCTGTACTCAACTCCACCCTGGTGCCTAACTCATGCTGAACGGTTCTCCAGAACCGTGAAGTGAACTGTGTACCTCTATCTGAAATGATAGATACTGGAATACCGTGAAGGCGTACAATCTCCCTGATATAAATCTCAGCCAACCTCTCTGAGGAATATGTGGTCAACACTGGAATGAAATGGGCTGACTTGGTCAGCCGATCCACAATCACCCAAATAGCATCGAACTTTCTCGAAGTCCGAGGCAGTCCAACTACAAAGTCCATGGTGGTCCGCTACCCCTTCCACTCTGGAAGCTCAATCTGCTGAAGCAACCCTCCTGGTCTCTGATGCTCATATTTAACTTGCTGACAGTTGAGACACTTGGCCACAAATCCAACTATGTCCTTTTTCATCCTCCTCCACCAATAGTGTTGTCTCAGGTCCTGGTACATCTTCGCGGCACCCGGATGAATGGAGTACCACGAGCTATGGGCCTCCTCCAGAATCAACTCCCGGAGTCCCTCTACATTGAGCACACAGATACGACCCTGCATCCTCATCACGCCATCATCACCCATAGACACATCTCTGGCATCACCTCGCTGAACCCTGTCCTGAAGAACCATAAGGTGGGGATCATCATACTGGCGCTCTCTGATGCAGTCATAAAGAGAAGATCAGGCAACCATACAAGCTAATACCCGACAAGGCTCTAAAAGATTCAATCTCACGAACTGACTGGCTAAGGCCTAAACATCCAAGGCTAAGGGCCTCTCAACTGCCGGAAGATATGCCAAACTCCCCAAAATCTCCGCCCGGTGACTCAAGGCATCGGCCACCACATTGGTCTTCCCCCGGTGGTTTAATATAGTGATGTCATAGTTCTTGAGTAGCTCCAAACACCTCCGCTATCGCAAATTAAGGTCCTTTTTCCTGAACAAGTGCTGTAAACTCTGGTGATCCGTGAAAATCTCACAGGGAACACCGCATAAATAATGACGCCAGATCTTCAGGGCGTGAATAATAGCTGCCAACTCGAGATCGTGAACTGGATAGTTCTTCTCATGTACTTTCAACTGTCTGGACGCGTAGGCAATCACCCTACCATCCTGCATCAATACCTCTCCAAGGCCAATCCTCGAGGCGTCACAATAGACTATATAGGACCCTAAACCCGTAGGCAATACCAACACTGGAGCTGTAGTCAGGGCTGTATTGAGCTTCTGAAAGCTCTCCTCACACTCCTCAGTCCACCTGAACGGAGCACTCTTCTGGGTCAGTCTGGTCATAGGTGCTGCAATAGATTAAAATCCCCCTACAAAGCGACGATAGTACCCTGCCAAACCAAGGAAATTGCAGATCTCAGTAGTTGATGACAGTCTAGGACAACTATGCACCGCCTCCACCTTCTTCAGATCTACCTTGATCCTATCACAAGACACCACATGACCTAAGAATGCCACTGAATCAAGCCAAAATTCACACTTAGAAAATTTTGCATACAATTTCTTCTCCCTCAAAGTCTGAAGCACAGTCCTCAAGTGCTGCTCATGATCCTCCTGGGACCGAGAATACACCAAGATGTCGTCAATAAACACAATGACGAAAGAATCAAGATAAGGCCGGAACACACTATGCATCAAATGCATAAGGGATTCTGGGGCATTGGTCAGCCCAAATGACATGACAAGAAACTCATAATGGCCATATCTGGTCCTGAAGGCAGTATTCGGGATATCCGGCTCCTGAATCTTCAGCTGATGATAGATAGAACGCAAGTCAATCTTGGAAAATACCCTAGCACCCTGTAACTGGTCAAATAAATCATCAATGCGAGGCAAAGGGTACCTGTTCTTCACTGTAACCTTGTTCAATTGCCGATTATGAATACACATACGCATAGAACCATCCTACTTTTTCACAAATAATATCGGGGCACCCCAAGGGGATACACTGGGCCTGATGAAACCCTTATCAAGCAACTCCTGCAACTGTTCCTTCAACTCAGGAGGAGCCATGCGATAGGGAGGAATCGAAATGGGTTGAGTGCCCGGCAACAAATCAATGCCGAAATCAATATCTCTGTCGGGCGGCATACCTGGAAGATCAGCTGGAAAAACATTAGGGAAGTTCCTCACTACTGGGACTGACTCAACTGAAGGGGTATCAACACTAGCATCTCTCACATAGGCCAAATACGCATCACATCCCTTCTCAACTATCTGCTGAGCCTTAAAAAAAGAAATGACCCTGCGAGAAGCATACTCTAAGGTACCTCTCCACTCTGATCTCAGTAAGCCTGGCATAGCCAGCGTCACGGTCTTGGAATGACAATCAAGAATAGCATAGTGGGGTGACAGCCATTCCATGCCCAAGATAACATCGAAATCTACCATACCGAGTAATAACAAATCAACTCTGGTCTCAAAATCACTGATAACAATCAAACACGACCAATATATGCAGTCCACAACGAGAGAATCTCCTACGAGAGTAGAAACATAAACAGGGGAACTCAAAGAATCCCGAGCTATCCCCAAATGCAAAGCAAAATAAGTAGACACATATGAATATGTAGATCCTGGGTCAAATAATACTGATGCATCCCTATGACAGACAGGGACTATACCTGTGATGACTGAATCTGAAGCAACGACCTCTGAATGGGCTGGAAGGGCATAATATCTAGCCTGGACTCCTCCTATAGGGCGACCACAACCTCCCCGGCCTCCACCTCGAGTTGTCTGAGAAGGTGGGGAAGTAGCTGGGGATGGAAGAATAGCCGCAGGACCCGGTGGAGCATGTGGATCCTGATAGGTCTGAGATGATGCACCCCTCCTATCTCTGGTGCAATCTCTAAACATGTGACGAGGGTCACCACGCCCAATACAACCCCTCGAAGGATGTGGCGGCTGATGCTGACTCTGAACTGGCTTGTTGTCCTGGCCGATAATAGCACCTCGAGCAGGAGGCACACTAGATACTGGCGGTGCATAATAAGGCTCCTGAGGTCTAGGAGGAGCTGGAATACCACTGGCTGCTGGAAGAGTTGAATGAACAAGGCGACTCACAAAACCCCTACCATAGCGCGCTGCTGGCGCACGAGCTCCCGAAAAATGACCAGTCTCTCGAGACCTCTTGGCCTCCCTCTCCTCTTTGTCCCGAGCAAACATGCCCTATATCCTCTGGGCAATACTCACTGCCTGCTGGTAAGTGATATCCATCTCCAACTCTCTGGCCATGCTAGTCCGAATACCGGGGTGGAGTCCCTCAATGAAGCGTCGAACCCTCTCTCTGGCTGTAGCAACCAAGGTCGGTGCATGACGAGCCAAGTCACTAAAATAGACTGCATACTCCGACACAATCATAGTACCCTGGCGTAGCTGCTCGAACTCTGCACGCCATGCATCCTTGAGGCTCTGAGGGACATACTCAAGCAAAAACATCTCTGAAAACTTAGCCTAAGTGAGTGAAGCTGCCTCGTCCAGACTACTCAGCTCATAGGCACGCCACCACTGATAAGTCGCTACCCTCAGTTGGAAAGCGGTGAAAGAAACCCCACTCGTCTCCATAATGCCCATAGTGCAGAGAATACGATGACACTCCTCAAGAAAACCTAGAGCGTCATCTGAAGCTAGTCCGCTGAAAATAGGTAGGTGGTACTTCTTGTACCTCTCAAGTCTGAGCTGCTCTGCCTCAGAAGCATTTACCCTAGCATCATGCTGAGCCGGAGCCACTGGGGGCATAGGAATGAACTCTGGGGCCTCATCAACCTGGACCCTCTGCTCAGGAGCGCGGGCTGCGGGAGATTGTGTCCCTCCCCCGGCCAGATATGTGGCTGGAGCTATCGGGAGTAGCCCCGCCTGAGTCAGAGTGTTGAAGCTGCTCATGAACTGAGCCAAAGTCTCCTAGAGGGCTGGAGCAGCAATAGGGACCTCATGTGCCGGCCCTGCAGCTGGAGCTGCTGTAGGCTCCTCTGTCGCTGCTCTCTCCGGTGCTCGGGCTGCACCGCGTGCTCGTCCTCTACCCCTACCCCCTACCCCTGCTTCTGGTGGCTCTGGCTGGGGGCTAGGGTTCCTGGTCGTTGGTCCGTTCGGTACGAGTCCTCACCATCTGTGAGAAAGAATGGAATAGTGTTTTAAAATCTTTGATGTCAATAACTCGCACGACAATGAAATCCAAAGAATGTGATTGTTCTTAACAGTTACATAGCCTCCCAAAGATAGACACGGACGTCTCCGTACCGATCCGTGAGACTCAAATGAACCAGCTCATGACCTGTGACTCCTATGAACCTAGACGCTCTAATACCAACTTGTCACGACCCGATTTACCCTCCGAAAAGTGTCGTGACGGCACCTAGTCTCTACGACTAGGTAAGCCTAAATTTGAGGATAAAACTTAATTAAATACGATAAAAGTAAAGACAGGAAAAGAAAAGTGTAGATAAGCATAACATCACCGCTTGGCATGTAGAATATATACCCCAAGACTCGGATTGTTACAACACAGCCACAAGCTTCTATCTATTATAGCTCTATTCAAATCCGGAAAGGAAAATACATAGTAAGTGTCTCTATAAGATGGAATGGAAGGTAACTCGGAGGATTCTGCGGACACGGCAGAAATACCTTACGGTCTCCTCGATGAAACTGCAACGACCACTAGCCATGCGGCTGAGACCTCGAACTTGGATTTGCACACGAAAAAATGTGCAGGGAAGGGCATGAGAACACCACATCTGGTACCCAGTAAGTGCCAAGCCTAACCCCAGTCAAGTAGTGACGAGATCAGGTTAAGGCTCTACTGGATTTATAAATAAAATAGTTTAAATAGTACGGAAGAGAAATAAGTTCTGAAGTAGACAGTTAAAAGGATAATCTGAAATAAAACAGTAAAATGGAGCTTTCGGCACGGCACAACTATCAATAGTGGAATCTCCCGAGATACCGTCTCGTAGTCCCAAATATAAGTATGCAGTACAGAGGGGATATCTTAGAATACGTCTGTAGTCCCCAATTTAAATATGCAGTGCATGGGAGATCTCCCAGAACACGTCCGTAGTCCCCAATTTAAATATGAGTACATGGGGGATCTCCCAGAATACGTCTGTAGTCTCTAATTTAAATATGCAATGCGAATGAATATAAGATAACACATTAATTTAAACAGTTCAGCAAATCATAGGCAAGTGAAGGAATAAAACTAACTAAACATAGCGCACAGAGTAGCAGATAGGCAATTTAATATAAAACAAGTAGGCATGCTTTTCCTAATCTAAGCTAAACAATTAACACATTAAGTAGTGTAATAGATTTAAAATGATTTATAATATGTGAAGCGAAAAATGGAATTTTAGCAACAAATGGCCGGTGTACGTAATCGTCACCTCACGTACATGGCATCCACATAGAAAATAAATGTCAAAACGACCTAAGGGGAAGTCCCCAACACAGAGTTAGGCAAGCCACTTACCTCGACTGCTCAACTCGACCCGAGATCACGTTCTTTCCACGAGTACCCGACTCCAAATGTTCCAAATCTATTCAATTCAATTCAATTGCATAATGCAAATATAACTTTAAGAAATTAATCTAACTAATAAATTCGAAGCTAATACACGAATTTAGGAAAATCGTCGAAAAAGTCTCTCGGGCCCACGTCTCGAAATCGGGTAAAAGTTATAAATTCTGAACACCCGTTCACTCACGAGTCTAACCATACAAAAATTACCCGAATCGGATACCAAAATCTCGATCAAAACTCAAAAACTCGGTCTAAGAACTTTATCCAAATTTTCACCCCAAATTCGAAATTAAAGGATGAATTTAAGCATAGATTCATGGAAATTAGCCAAAACCGAGTAGGAATTACTTATCCAAATTGTCCAGGTGAAAATCTCTTCAAAAATCGCCAATCCCCAAGCTTCCAAGTTCAAAATATAAATTTTAGCTTAAACCCTCGATTTGGGTATTTTAATTTTTGCCCAGTCACACACTCAGTGCGATCATGGAAGGCCAGACACGATCGCGGAAGGCCAGACGCGATCGCGAAGAGTAAACCACACGCGCCTCAGAAATGCACTACGTGATCGCGGGAATCCGTTCGCGAACGCGGTGCTTTACTTCCCAGACCTACGCGATCGTGGTTGCCTTCATGCGACCACGTAGAGAACCACTTAATTTCCACTGCTGCCCTATTTCTTCTACACGAACGCGACATAGCCCATGCGAACGCAGTGACCAAGCTGCCTATTCTACGCGATCGCGTTCCTTTTCATGCGATTGAGATGCATTAAATCTTGATTGGCCTCCAATTGACCTACGTGATCGCAGACTCCCTCGCATGATCGCGATGAAGAAAATTCTGTTGCACTCACACCAGAAAACTAGCAATCAATACAAGGCTAAAAATGACCAGTTGAGCATCCGAAACACCCCCGAGGCCCCCAGGACCTCAACCAAACCTACCAACCAGTCCTAATACCTCATTCAAACTTATTCGAGCCTTCAAACCACATCACATAACACCAAAATCACAAATTATACATGGACTCAAGCCTAAGAACTTAGAAATTTTCCAAAACCCACAACGATGCCGAAACACGTCAAAACTAGTCCGAATGACCTCAAATTTGACACACAGGTCACAAATGACACTACGGACCTGTAGTCACTTTCGGAATCCCATTCCAAGCCCGATATGAAAATTTCACCTATCGGTCAAAATTTTAACTTTCGCCAATTCAAGCCTAACTCTACTACAGACCTCGAAAACACATTCCGGACGCTCTCCTAACCCTGAAAGCACTCAACAGAGCTAACAGAGTCAACAGAATTTCATTCCGGAACCGTCTTCACACAGTTCCAACTACGGTACGATTTTTAAAGCTTAAACTCTTATTTAGGGACTATGTTTCCCAAACTCTCTGAATCCCACAACTAAACACTCCGGCAAATCCCATAAGCAGAAATAAACACTGGGAAAAGGGTTATTAGGGAATCAGGGCGCTAACTCTCAAAACGACCGACCGGGTCGTTACATGTTCCTATGCTTATACTTGTTCAAGTTATTTAGTCCAGTAGGTATCTTGATTGTTCCTTATCACTACTCCACTGAGGTTAGTCTTGATACTTTCAGGGTACCGTCGTGGTGTAATCATACTACACTTCTGCATATTTTTGTGCAGATCCAGGTATTTCGAAGTCCGTTGATCATTAGCTAGCCGTGCGGATTATTGCTGTGGAGATTCAAGGTAAACATGCTGCTGCGTTCGCAGGCTTCAGAGTCACCTTGTGCTTTGTATTCACACTGTTTACTTTATTTCAAACAGTTGTATTTAGAAGATGTAGTAAAACTTTGTAGAGCTTATGACTTGTACTACCGGTTTTGAGAATTATAAATTTCATAGAGAATCCCATTTCAAAAGTTGTTAGATGTTATTTATTGTTGTGTTGTTCAATAAATATTAGCTTACCTAGTCCCTAAGACTAGGTGCCATCAAGATACCCAACAAAGGAAAAATTGGGTCGTGACATTTTGCATTTTGTTGGATTTCAGCTGCTTCTACTTTGTAATTTTGAAAGCTATTTTCATTTGCAATTACTTCATCAATCTATGCGTTTTCTTCCTTTTTTCGATATGCTTTTTGTCGAGTTCTTCGTCTTCTTCTCCATGCTCTTTCATTTCTGCTCGATTTTTGTTTGGAATATTCTAATTTTCTCTTGGATTTCGCTTATGACTTTTCAGGTTCCTCACAATTAAGGAGCAAGGAAATGAAAAAATACTTAGGAAAAGGTTTCTCTATTCGTTCCTTTGCATTTTTCTTTGTTTATTCAAACATACATAGGGAGTTCTCATGAAAATAATTTATTTCTTGCTTCTTATCATGGAATTCCAGTAGCCATCATAATGTGAACTGATTGTAAATATTTATTGATAAGAAAAAAAGGTAGTTTCAAGAGTTTATATCATATTATTAAACTATTAATGGTCTTTCATGTCTGTCTGTTTCTCTGAATAATATTCATCATGTGCATTTAAATCTCTAATTCATTGCTTATGTATAGATTGTGTTGAAATTTTTTGGATAGGGTGTAAACTTGACAGTCCAAACTCTATTACCAGTGGTGAGTCACCGTATGGTAATACCGCTAATTGTGCGAGATATTTTGTGTTCCTTTCTGCAATTGATATTTGTTTCAGCTTTTAGAGAGTCATACATTTATCATTTATGTTCCTCCATCTGTGTATGTGTGCCTCTCTTCCCCTTTTCCCTTGAATCATTTTTCTCGAGTTGCAGAAGATAATCTATGGAGTTGTGTTATTTCAAGAAAGAGATGAAGAAGAAAATAAAAATTGAAGAATGTTTGTACCATCACAATAGAATTTTTCATTTCGGTGTGCAAGAGTCTGAAGCCGAAACTTTAGTTCCATGTAACCAGTGTTTCAACACATAATTCCTTTTTAGCTTTATGTAATCTTTTTCAACAAAGAATTCCTTTTTCCTCAACCACCCTTTCTCACTTATACTTTAAATAAATTCTTACTGTAGAAACTAATATCTTCCATCCACGAGTTGCACTTGCATACATTGTGGCACAAGACATACATCAAGTGAAACTAATTTGCATGATTTCTAGGGTTTTCTTTTAATATGATAGTTGTATATCATGATTACTTGGGAAATAGGTACTTGCAGT
The DNA here is from genome assembly GCA_005239525.1 of Nicotiana knightiana. Classification (NCBI taxonomy): domain Eukaryota; kingdom Viridiplantae; phylum Streptophyta; class Magnoliopsida; order Solanales; family Solanaceae; genus Nicotiana; species Nicotiana knightiana. The sequence continues at coordinate 13,304 of ML424088.1, forward strand.
CATCCTTTAGTATGTTTTTTATATATGTCAAATGTGGATGATCTGATTAGTTTGTGAAGATGGTGATTATTTTCTTTTCCTGGTCTCTTCAGTTAGATAGGTACTATATGATATCTTGGCTAATTAACCCTCATATGCGAACTATCTTTATAAATCTCTCTGGAAGACTTTCGTTGTTTCTAGAGAAGGTGTAATTGCTATATACTACTTTTTATTATGTGTCAACAAATTCATAATTTTCTTAAAAATTTACAATTAATAGATATTTCTTGTCAAAGTAAGTTTATCTATGCATATAAGCACATGAAGTTGCATCACCACGACATCATAAGCGTAATATCTTTGTACCAACGTGGATTACCAATAATCATGACGCTTATCTCTTGTTTAAACGTTTCATATGCTATAATGCAGTTTCATACGGTATTTCCTAGATGTGGAAAAAATTATTTGGGATCCACTAACCTATTTAAAGAATTATCAACTGCAACATCTTCGCAGACACTTATTTCCTCTTAGGTAAGGAATTTCTCATTTGATGCGTGAGAGTTAAATAGGTCCATAGCCTCATTAAGAATAAGTTCAAAATGATATTGTTCCTTGACATGACAATTCCTTTTCCTACAACTCCTTTTGTTTTTTTTTCTTGATGATTTCATGTTTAATTTCTTTTATCCTATGCAAGAGTTAATAAGAATTTTAAACCAAAAAGTTATTATGTTGACAATAGACACTTGAATTCTTAGGTAAACATGTACTTACTATTTAAACATTGCAGTGGTAAATGAAATAACTCTACCAAGCATAAAAATCGTAGTTAGTCAATTTATCTGATTTGCTCACTTGATTAAATGAATTGTTATTGATAGAATTTGAGGGTCCACCAAACTATATAGAGACTCTCTATTAGTTTCCATAGATTATACGCACACAGCAGAATGTAAATAACACTGAGAACTTTTACGTGAAAAATTTCCACCTCAAAGGGATTAAAAACCACGACCTGCACTTGTAGGATTTCAAATTCACTACTGAGCAACTTTTATATTACAACCTATGTAACCTAGTAATTAACTACTTAATCCCTCACTAACTTGTAATACACCTATTACAAAGACTTCACAACATGACTAACTATAACCACGACACAAACATTGAAGTTTATGATTTACAAGGGTTTCCTAATTGATGTTTCTAGACAAGCTAAATAGGAATTACAATTGAAGAACCATTATAAAGTTACAACTCTACTAAGGACATACAAAGACTTTATATGGGAACCGGTCCGTAGTAGCGTCGTACTTTGTTCTTTGATGCACTGGAGAATCGTTGTTCTTGATAATCAATCACTTGGAGTGCTTGAGTAAATTCTCTAGGGTTCAAGTGATGTTTTGTTATTGGATTAATATTAATATAACATTGATTTCATTTGGATGATGTAAGCACTTTATGGTACAAGGTCCTTTCCAATGGAAATGACTGTTGCACTGTATTATACTGTTTGCGTGCCGTCAGTCACTTTCCAGCTATGGAGAGTTGACTTAGTACACTCACCAAGGGAACCTAAGATCATTTGTTCCCTGTGTTGATTCTTTAACTTTTGAAGTTCTGACAACTCTCTCTAGCTTGAGTCAGATTGTTTTCATGCGTTTGAGAATGTGTACCAAAAGTGAATCAGGTTCCTTATCTGGTTCTTGACAATAAGTTTGTTAGATCATCAAAACATAAAACGAAGGTACTCATAACCTATCAATTTCCCCCTTTTTGATGATGACAAACTTATAATTGAAAATCCTGCAAAGAACTACCAAAACCAAATAGTGCACCAGGAACTTCATTAAGAGTTCCCCCTGAATTTCTGAATTTGTATTTCCCCCTCAATCAGTGCACATCATTATTCAATTATGAAAACTCTTATATTCCCCCTTTTGGCATCATTAAAAGCACAGAACAAGTAAAAGTCATAAAGAAGTCTAGCGTGGTTAACTTATGCCACTTGTGTGCACACAACATGATAGAAAATAGAGACAAATGAGCAAGAGCATAAACAACAAGAGGGAAAGACTTGCATTAACCAAATTTGGACTATTACAGGTGGGATAAAATCATTGTTACCATCCACAAAATTAAAAAAAAACAAAACAAGTACCAAAACAAACATCATCAAAACAAACTTGAAAGAGAGACATTGGAAACTGGACACTGAGGGGAATTTCTTAAGGGGCACTGGAGGGAGAGGGCTTGGAAGAGGCTACAAGGGTTTTGAGTACAATATCCATCTAAGCATTGGCGGAAATTTGCTCATTGAGCAGTTTCTCCTTCAGGTCCTCAACCTGTTTCCTGAGTTCATCATTTTCCTTTGTTAGCCTGGCAACCTCTGAATTGGAAGAACTGGTAGAACCTGGTGCCTCTTGTGCTTGACTAAGCTGAGTCTCCAAAATAGCATTCCTAGCCTTCAACTTCCTTATCTCCTCTGTAGCACTGTTCAACCAAGAGTTAGTTGAGGTGTTCCCGACTCCTCCTACCTTGTATATGCATTCACACTCTTCTAGAGTGGTCTTTGAGAAGTTCTGTTTCTTGGTCCTCACCTTGTCTTGTCCCAACGGAACATTAAAGAACATGAACACCTTTGTGATGAGGAACCTGTAAGGGAGCCCATGATTGCCATCCTTGAAATCTTCCACATTTTGCATGTGTTCAATCATGATTCCAGGCAGATTGATAGTCATGAAACTATCCAAGGCTCCATAAGGACTAAGTTGGCCTTTGATGTGATAGATCTAATCTCAGCATGGGGTAGCAAGACATTGTTGACCATCTCAAAAATCAATTGATAGACTGGAAAGAGTGCCTTTTTGTGCACCCGTTCCCCCTGTTGTACTGCCCTTTCCTTGACAATGGCATTTCTAAAATTTGATCTGCAGGCACCCTAAACGGAAGATAATCCCTCAGCGGGAACTTCAAGAATTTGTCCTAGCACAACAAAACCCATTACTATGTCCACACCATTGACTAAGGCACAAATATGATCACTTTCAACTATGAAGAGGTCTACATAAAAGCTCCGTACCTCCTCCACATAGACCTTGGGTACATCAACTGCGAACAGATGTTTCCACTGCTGGAACTCACATATTTTTACCAACTGTCCCATCCCATCCATCTCCATAATCTCAGGGGAAAATGTGTGGCCCCACAACACCTTTTGATGTCTTAGCTTCTCTTTACCAGAACTCTCACCAACTTTTGGCTTTTTGGAGGAACCGGTTCCTCATCATCATCTAACTTCCTTTTTACTGACTTGCGACTGGACTGACCTTTTTCTACGGACTTTGCAGGCATACACCAGAAACTTCCACTTCTTTATCATCCAACTTGTCACTACTCACTTTCACTGCTTTGTCACTAGAACTCTTTACAAACTTTTCATTGGAGGTAGCATCAACAGTCTTAGCAGGACTTTCAACACTTGTAGAAGTATGCTTGTTGGGTTTAGAGAGAGAGTGCTTCTGCCTCAAAGATTTTAGAGTCAAGGAACCAGGTTCCTCCTCGGCTTCCTCATCCACAACAACGACAGGATTATCCTTGTCTACTACAACTTTTCCATCCTTGACCAACTTTCTCTTCCTTTGACTCCTCTGGCTTTTCATGAGAGTAGACTCTAGAGCCTCCTTTTTTTGAAACCATGTAGTGGGTCGCTTGGAAGGTGGCTCTGGATTTTCCACTGGCTTCCTAACTCTGATAAAACTACTGATCACGATGTCATCTAGGTCCTCTTCACTGTAAGATTTCATCTCTGGCACAACTATTTTCAGAGGCTCAGCATAGAAGTGAGAGGAAGGAGCAGGATCAACACTGGCTTGGGGTGATGATTCCTGACCTGGATCCTCAGGAGAGGGATCAGGTCCATCATGTGGAACCCCAGTAGCATCATCATGTGCATGATGTTCAAATGGCACCAGTGTTCCCTCCTCTATTGTGGGCTGAGGCTCAGACCTCCCTGTACCTTCTTCTACAGCTACCCTCTCAGAAGCGATGGATAGCATATTCCCTATTGCCTCCCTCTCTTGAGGTTCCATATATCAACAGAGGAAGCAGAGATACCTGTAGAATCGCAACCTGTCACGGTTGTCTCAGTTTTTTCTGGACTTATTGCTGGGTGTTACTGGAGGGCACTTCCATTGCAGAAGATGACTTTCCATGATTTTCCTCTTGAACCAAATCTCCCTGATTAACCTGTTCACTTTTCTTTTCCGGCGAAGTTAGAGGAAGACTGACATTCTCAGGCTTGTTCGACTCTTCACGACTTTGATGAGGACCAGAATCTGAGTGGGTAGAAGGAGGAGTAGAGTGTAGAGGTGAATCTGCTCTAGGTTTATTACTAGAGACAATGGTGGGAGAGGAATCTATGATGGAGTTTTGAAAAATGTGGACTCAATAGAGTTACCGTCAAGTACACTAGGGGTTATTTGATTTTCAGACATGGTGTGATTTTACTAGAAAGGATTTGAGAATTGGGAGGACAGAATACAAAGAAGAAATTTGAAATTTAGAAGTGAAGGGTTATGATGTTGATGGATGTATTTATGAGAAAGTAAGGGGTCGGTTCTAAAACAGCGACAATTGCTTGGGGAGTTGGGCCTTTCAGTGGTAGGTGAAACGTTTTGAGTGAAAAGACGCGATATGAAGAGACTGAGAAGCCAATGATGTGGCATTGTTTTTGTCCGTTTTAAATTGTGTATGAGAGAAAAAAGAAGCTACTAACATGTGTCATGAGAACCAGGTTCCCTGATAGGTCTTGCAAGTGATTTTACCCCCTTTTACTGGTATGTACTGCATTGGCTACTCTGTAATCATCATGCGCGTCTACCTGTAACGGTATAGAAGTGAGTTAGACTTGGCCAGAAAACACCTTAGCTAGTTTTACCTGCATATGACTTTCATATCCATTTATTGGGAACCAGGTCCTCAGTTGGGTTTTATCAAACCTAGTGCCAGGCGATTTCTATGAAAATGTTTTCTGCTCAGGGTTTTGGTGAAAATGTCTGCAATTTGATCTTCAGTGCTGCAAAACTTCATACAAATAAGCCCCTTTTCAATGTTGTCCCTTAGGAAGTGATGGCGTACATCAATTTGATTGGTCCTCTTGTGTTGGACTAGATTTTTGGCCATGTTGAGTGCACTTGTATTGTCACACAAGAGAGGTACACAATCAATGTATACCCCAAAGTCTTCCAGTTGCTGTTTGATCCACAATAGTTGAAGCACAGCAAGAAGCAACTGCTACATATTCTGCTTCAGCTGTTGAGAGTGCCACTGAATTTTGCTTCCTTGTCCCCATGAGATAAGACAGCAGGAACCCAGAAAATGTGCCATTCCAGACGTGCTTTTCCTATCCACCAGATAACATGCATAATCAGCATCAACATACCCAATAAGATCGAAATTGTCACCTGAAGGATAGTAGAGAACGAGGTCTTGTGTCCCTTTACGATATCTCAAGATTCTTTTAGCAACCTTCAGATAAGATTCCTTTAGATTTGACTGGAACCTTGCACAAAGATCCACGCTGAAAACAATGTCTGGTTTGTTTGTAGTGAGATACAAGAGTTATCTAATGATGCCTCTATACATGGTTTGATTTACAGGAGAACCAGGTTCATCTATGTCAAGACGCGTAGCTGTTGCAATGGGAGTCGATCACTTTTGATGCTTCCATGTCAATTTTTTTCAGAAGCTCCTTGATGTACTTCTGCTGGCTTATCAATGTTCCCTTTGTGGACTGCTTTACTTGAAGTCCCAAGAAGAAATTCAATTCTCCCATCATGCTCATCTCAAACTCAGTTCCCATGAGTTTTGCGAATTCTTCACACAGAGAGCCACTTGTGGCTCCAAATATGATGTAATCAACATATACTTGAACAATGAGCAGGTTCCTCCCTCGTTTCTTCAGAAAAAAGGTGTTGTCAATTTTTCCTCTTGTAAAACCATTTTGTAAAAGAAACTTTGACAACCTTTCATACCAAGCTTGATGAGCCTGCTTTAATCCATACAATGCCTTGTACATTTTGAACACATGCTCAGGATACTCATGACACTCAAATCCAGGTGGCTGCTTGACACAAACTTCTTCTTTGAGGAGGCCATTCAGGAATGCACTTTGGATATCCATTTGGAACAGTGTGGATTCCATATGAGATGCAAATGCAATGAGAATTCTGATAGCCTCCATTCGAGCAACTGAAGCAGATGTCTCATCATAATCAATTCCTTATTCGTGATTGTAGCCTTGAACGCCTTGCCTTCTTTCTTATTTTATTGCCAAACTCATCAAGTTTGTTCCTGAATACCCACCTGGTCCCTATGATGGTACGATCTGCAGGCCTAGGAACCAGGTGTCATACTTTGTTTCTCTCAAATTGATGCAGCTCCTCCTGCATAGTTGTGATCCAGTATGCATCTTTCAGAGCTTCCTTGATATTTTGGGTTCTATTTGGGAGAGAAAAGTTGAGAAGGCAAATGAATTTATGGCTTTTGATCTGGTTTGAACTCCTGAATTAAGAGGAGTGATTATGTTGTCAAGAGGATGTGAACTTTTGTGCTTCCAATTTGGTACTTGAATCTCATTGGTTGAGGAACTGGGTATGCCTGATTGTGTTTCTTGGACGCTTCTTTATTCTGCAAGTGGAGTACCTTGAACTGCATCTAACAATTCTATTTTCAGCTTCAGTTGTTGTGATTGTGGAACTAGGTTCTTCCCTAATGGATGGAAAAGTAGTTGTATCATCTTCACTGGATTCCTTGACATGGCTCATCATGTTAGCCTTCCCATTAGCCATGTCAATAACTTTTCCTGGAACTAATCAGGGTTCTCCATCTTGGTCATCATTCTTTCCCTTTTCGCAAGAGAGATGAGACTCATCAAAGATCACATGTACACTCTCCTTAACGCTGGGTCCTTTTGTTATATACTTTGTAGGATTTATTTTGAGACGATTACCCTAGAAAGATTTCTTCATCACTTTTGGCATCAAAGTTTTCAAGCTGATCTTTGCCATTGTTGAGAACATAACATTTGCAGCCAAATGTCCTCAAATGAGTCAGCTTAGGCTTCCTTCCATTCAGCAACTCATAAGGTGTTTTGTTTAGAAGAGACCCGATCATGCACCTGTTCACCAAGTAGCAAGCAGTATTGACAGCTTCTGCCTATAAATTCTTTGCAATCCCACTATCTATTAACATTGTCCGCGCCATATCTTCAAGAGTTCTATTCTTCCTTTCCACAACTCCATTTTGTTGTGGTGTTCTTGGAGCAGAAAAGTTGTGAGTGATGTCATTTTCAATACAGAATTCATCAAATCTGGCATTATCAAACTCTGTCCCATGATCTGATCTGATGCAAGCCACCTTTGTTCCCATCTTCACTTAAATATTCTTCACAAAGGCCACAAAAACTTGAAAGGTTTCATCCTTGGTTTTGAGAAACAGAGTTCAAGTGAACCTGGAGTAGTCATCCACTATCACAAAGATGTATCTATTTCCTCCTCTTCTTGGCACCCTCATTGGTCCACATAGATCCATATGAAGAAGATCAAGTGGCTTTGATGTGCTAACTTCCTTTATGGGCTTGAATGAGGATTTGACATGATTTCCTTTTGCACAGGTATCACATACTTTGTATTCCTTGAAGCTCGACTTGGGCAGACCACGAACCAGGTCCGTCTAGACCAGTTTGTTTAGTAGAGAAAAGCTTGCATGCCCCAGCCTTCTGTACCACAATTTTGCATTATCATCAACAACTTTCAAACAACTTAGATCACCACTTTGCAGAGATTCAAAATCAGCAACACAGATATTTTTGTATCTTTTGGCCACAAGCACCACTTCACCAGTCACAAGGTTTGTGACTGTGCATATCTTAGACAAGAATTCCACTTTATTTCCCTTATCACATATTTGGGGTATGCTCAGGAGACTATACTTCAGGCCATTTACATAGTACACGTCTTAATTGAGTGAGCGAATGACTTCCCAATCCTTCCAACTCCTAGAATGTATCCCTTTTTGCCATTTCCAAAGGATACACTCCCTCCTTGTAGGGCTTTCAGTGAAAGAAAATCATTTGTATTTCCAATCATGTGCTTTGAGCAGCCACTGTCCATGTACCATGGTTGGCTGCTCCCTTTCATTGCTCCCTGCACAAAAAAATCCATGGTTACATTTAGGAATCCAAACAAGTTTGGGTCCATTGTAGTGATGAAAGGGATGAATGAGTGTTCTTTTAGTCCAAGCAGGCAATATGTGTTTTCTATGTGAAGAACCAGGTCCTCTAGCAGTAGTTACTTTCTCAGCAAAGACTTTATTTTTCTGATGAAACTGAACCTGGCCTTACAGTTTTCCTTGTGGTGCCCATTGTTACCGCAGTGGGTACACAACTAATTGTCGGGTACAGTAACATACTTGCTATGAGGATTGTAGGGAGCCTTCTCCCTTTGGAACCATATTCCCTGAATGTTCCCCCCATTGTTAACATACATGGAAGTAATAGTATCAGAGGACTAGATCCACTTAAGAGATTTTTCAAGATCACTTTTCACTCTTCCTAGTTCTTCCTGAAGTTGTTTGTTTCTCTCAACCTCAGCACACAGACTGGTCTTTACTATATTTAGCTCATTTTCAAGCTTAATATGAGCCTCACTCGCAACCTCCTTTCCCTTTTCAGAGTTTCCAGGCCTAGTCTCCATTTTAAGTTCCTCAATAGTCTCCTTCAAGTCCACTACCACCACTACTAGGTCGTCTTTCTATTGCTCAATGTTAGCAACTCTCTCAGTCAAGGCATCTTTTTCTTTACTTACACACTCAATGGTTTCCTTTAAATCTACCACAACAACAATTAGATCATCTCTTTCATGTTCTATGCTAGCAATTTTCTCATCTAAGGCATCTTTTTCATTTTTCAAGTTCTCTATTATTTCTTTTAGATCAACTACAACGACTACTAGGTCATCTCTGGTTTGTTCAGCTTAACTAGTTCCATATTTAAAGCATATTTATCATTTATAAGACTATGGTAAGAATCAATTAACACATTTGCTAAGGACATGATCTTTTTAGGAGAGTAAGATTTCAGATTTCTCTGAACACTCAGAAAATTTACCTTATAATCGTCGTCATCTTCATCATCATCAGATTGAGCCATCAAAGTAAAAATTGAGTCATACTCATCACCATGATAATTTTCTTCTTCAGACTCGCTGGAGGAGTCTCCCCATGCAGCAAGAGCTTGCTTCACAATATTGTCAGCAACATTCTTTCTCTTGAAGCATTTATCAGGAACCAGGTTCCTTTTGGCAGCTTTTTCTGAGTTGTGCTTGTATTGATCTTGCTTTAGGAGAGGACATTCCTTGATGAAATGTCCTGGCTTGCCACATTTATAACAAAGGTCATAATTTTTTGGCTTGCTAGAACTGTCCCTTTTTGGAATACCTCTATTCTTGCGAACTATTTTTTGAAATCTCCTTGTTAGGTACGTCATATCACTGTCTTCACCACTTGAGTCATTGCTATCTGTATTAAGAACTAGGTTCTTTTCTCTTTTGGGCTCTCTTATATCACTGTCCTCCTTCTTCTTCTCCTTCTTTTTCTTCTTCTTCTTCTTCTTCTTCTTCTTCTTCTTCTTCTTCTTCTTCATTTCATAAGTCTTCAAGTTTCCAACAAGCTCATCTATGGTCAATGTCTACAAATCCTTCGCCTCAGAGATGGCGTTTACTTTACTTTCCCAAGAGCCGGGTAGCACACTAAGGATTTTTCTTATGAGTTTGTTTCTATGAATGATTTCACCAAGAGAGTGCAACTCATTGATGATGGAGGTGAATCTAGTGTGCATATCTTGGATGGATTCATCATCCTTCATCTTGAAGAGCTCATATTCAGTGGTGAGCATGTCGATTTTGGATTGCTTCACCTGAGTGGTTCCCTTGTGAGCTGTCTGCAAAGCTTCCCAGATTTCTTTTGCTGATTGACAAGTGTATATCCTATTGTATTCATCAGGACCTATCCCACATGCAAGAATTTTCTTTGCACGAAAATTCTTCTATATGGCCATTCGATCAGAATCATTGAATTTATTCCTTGTCTTGGGAATGACTATAGCTGGATCTCCAAGGTTATTGGTAGGAACAAAGGGTCCATCACAGATAATATCTCATAGCTCAGAATCTTCAGCCATGATGAAGTCGTGCATCCTAGTCTTCCATCACTCATAGTACTGACCATTGAACCTAAGTGGCCTGTAAGTGGACTGACCTTCTTCAAAGCTTGGTGGAGCAACCATGAGGATTCTTTCTAGGTGTTAGCCTGATAGAAAGAACCTGCTCTGATACCAATTGATAGAATTTGAGGGTCCACCAAACTATATAGAGACCGGGTTCTCTATTAATTTCCACAAATTATACGCACACAGTAGAATATAAATAACATTGAGAACTTTTACGTGAAAAATTCCCATCTCAACGGGATTAAAAACCACGACCTACACTTGTAGGATTTCAACTTCACTACTGAGCAACTTTTAGATTACAACCTATGTAACCTAGGAATTAACTACTTAATCCCTCACTAAATTGTAATACACCTATTACAAGACACTTTGTAATACTCCTATTACAAAGACTTCACAACATGACTAACTATAGCCACGACACAAACACTGAAGTTTATGATTTACAAGAGTTTCTTTAACTTCTGAAGTTGTGACAACTCTCTCCAGCTTGAGTCAGATTGTTTTCATCCACTTGAGAATGTGTACCGAAAGTGAATCAGATTCCTTACTGGTTCTTGACAATAAGTTTATTAGATCATCAAAACATAAAACGAAGGTACTTATAACATATCAGTTATTATCAGTTTGGAACCAAAAACATAAAGATTGAAGAAGCACTAATATTATTCTTTTGTATTCTCTGTATCCTGAACACAGTATGGAAAAAAAGGTTCTTTAGCTTTACCAGTAAGTTTAAATAACAACATATATATGTATTACTCCGAATTTTCTTAGATGAGACTGAAGTAGAAAAGTAATTGTGTCAGTCCAGGAAGAAACATTTGGATGCCTATTGCTTGTTTTGTGAAAGGGTACAAATTTGGAGTACATACATGGAGGTTATAGGCCTTATGGAACTTCACTTTTTAGAAGAATGTAAGAGCTTTTATAGACTTTTGGCATGCAGTCAAAATAAATGGATCTATTTTTTAGATTTTTTGTCTGTAACAATGTAGGAAGTTTGAAAATATAAAATCTGAAGTAAAGACTAATTTGCACTTTGAATCAATTGAGATTTGACTGAGATTCCAAAGAGTTTCATCTTAGCATAAGAATCACGGTAATAAAGCTAGAATGCTGAATACGAGCATGACAAATATAATTTGCTCTTTCACATGTATGTAGGCTTTTTCTTTAAAGACAAATTTTATGGAGTGAGATTCTGAGTGCTTCGCGCCAGAGCGATTAAAACGAGAGCGTTCCTTTCACCGGGACAAACAACTCATTTATGATCGGGGAACAGAAAATAACTATCAGTACTAATCACTTATTCTGAGTCATCATTTCTCCTATAAGTTCATTAAATCTATTTTCACCTCTTATATTTGTGTTTTATTCTACTTAAGTCTGACTTATCCTGGTACTTATTTTTCCTACTTATCTTTTTTATCTTTTTGTTTCCATTGGTATATTGCTGAAGAATCTTTAAATTGGAGATTCAAATAGGCCATATAATGTGAACTTTAAAACTAAATTCTATTTTAATAGTATGTATTACTTGTAATTCACTATAATGGTGGAATAAAGCTGGACTCAATGACTTAATATAGCTGAACTACTTCCAGTTTGTACATATCTATGCTTTAAACTATGCAACAACTTTTCATATGTTAATATGTTTCATTAGACAGAGCTACATTCAAACAAGGAAGATCAGCAAGTGAGGCAATATTACTTCTCCACTCAAGTAGGATGGTGTAAACTATTTGGCTGAAACTTGTATGAATAGAAATTGTACTAAAGCATTTCTCAAGTTAGTATTTTATTTAACTTCTCTAGAAACTTCAAAATTTCTGTGGTATCTATGTCTCGATCTTATGAAATGGTATGGCTATTTGTTGTCAAACATGTGAGAGCTTAAAGAAAAACACTGGAGTGTCAGTTGGTTGTGTTGTGAAACAAGAGGATGCCAACACTTTATACACTCTCCCACAAGAAGTGTGTTTTATTAGATTCACCGATCCAAAAAATTAAAAGCAAGTGCCAGAGCTGATCTACTTCATTTGCACATAAGCATTCCCCTAATGAATGTTAAAAAAAAACTGATATTAATTATGTTTTCAGTGTTCTGATTTAGAAAGTGAACAACAAGATGATCTTATAACCAGATTGAACGAATTCAGCAACAATTTAGAGGAAAGCTTTTTGCTAGGTTTACTAAGCATTTTTCAGCTTTGTAGTCCTTATATTAGTAAGCACCATGATATTATTGATGAACCATTATAGTGATCATAAAAGTGTACTTTAAATAGTTATATTCTTGATGATACTTTATGCTTGAATCCTTGATTGATATATGTGGACTGTGGTCCTCATCCATCTAACTGTTTGAGGAAGGTGGGACAAATTTAAGATTCAAGTAAGCTACTGCATATTTTTATAGGATATTAGACGGTTTCTTATGTCATATAATTCTCGGCCAATATGATTGTCTTCGAATACTTGTAATGACACCTTATTCTTTTAATAAATGCCTTGTCCACTTCAAAAATGTGTGACACCATATGTTTCCTCAAGATTTAATGTTCCGATGTTTCCTTTAGCAGATGATATAACAACAACGAAGGTGTTTATGGAACAAGGGTGCATCTTTTTTGTCTTTCTCATTTTGATGAAAGCAAACTAAAAAAGTATTGTGTTAAAAATTACATATTTCAGATATTGTACAATTTTATTCCTCAAATGAATGTGCATATATTGTAAAATATTATTATGTTAGTTAAAACATGTATCAAACTATCTTCTCAGTGTCGAACTTCTAACTTTTTTGGTACAATGAGTGAGGCCTACGCACTTGCATAGCACGAGCACCGGCCATCTAGTATAAAAATATATATTAAAATTTTATTTTTCTTCTCTATTATCTAAAACATAAAATAATAAATAAAATTATTTAAAATTTATTTTTATCTCTATATCAATGTGTATCATAACGAAAATAATTGTATTATTTATATATCACAGTGTATAACACATCAAATAATGTCTATACCAAATATATATATACAAGTTTATTTTTTTCTTCATGTATATCAAAATGTATATATTTTTTTTGTATATCAAAATAAAAGATATTTTTTCTTTGTATATTTCAGTGTATAACACATAATTTATTGTGGATATAACTAATATATTTTCTAGAGATATATTGATATACAAAATGAGAATTATTTTCTTAATCAAAATAAAACAAAGAGGAGAAAAGAATGAAGTTTTGTCCAATGCCAATTTTAGGGATGTATATATATCATGAAACCTATCAATATGTTGTTCTAAATTCATGAAATACCAAAAAAATTAAATTAAAAAAAGAAGAGGCAAAGAAATGTCACTTTAATGCTCCATTCTAGCACCGAAACCTAATGGAGAAAAGCAAACTTCCATCCAAAATCCGATGTCGTAAATAGAAGCGATCAACAACCCCTCCTTTACCCTTTTTTTTATGTTGCTTTCGATACTTTGGAATTTGGATGTAACATGAGGTTTAACTCCATTTAAATAATTTGCACAGACTCAGCAATTCTCGTTTGAATCACTCGTGGGATCTCTTGCTTTATTTATGCTTCTGTTCTAACATATTAATGACTATTCTAATATTATCTTGCAAAGGCTTGTCGTTGCAACAAAAGTGAAACTTTAATCGAACGAAAGTGGAGAGACAGAACAAGAAATATGAGGGGAGAGAGAAAGAGGGAGACGACAAAGAGAGATAGAGGGGGTAATGGGGAGAGAATAAATAGGGAATTATGTTTTTTTGGGATTTGTTTATACAATGCCAATTTTTGAGGCTGCCTTTGTCCAATGTAATCCAAGGCCAAAAATTTACCAATTTCTATTATAAGTTGTTATGTGGTGCCATTTTATGTATGTGTTCATACGCCTTTAAAGACAAAAACCAGCCCAAGTAGTGAACAAGTTGTCTGCTAGAAAGCGGCAAGTTTTCACTGATGTTACGGGGAGATTAATCAGTACTTATTTTATTTTTAAAATTATATATTAATAATCTTAACTTTAAGATAATTTAATATATTTTAAAAATTAAAAGTTAAAATTAACTAATTCTTAAATAGCAGACCTTACACTATAAAATAGGAGGTAGGAGGCCCTCACGGGAAAATTATGAGTTAAGGCTTAACTTAGTATTTCGGAGTGTGCGAGAGGGGTTGGGAAGATGGTGCAACGACCGACTTACCGGAAGTGTCATAGCTATGCAACCAAATCCAACCAGCACTGTTGTCAAAACCCCTGGTACGATTCACCACCGTGTCCAGTGCCGGACTCAAGTGGTGGCTAGCGGGTTCAATTGAATCCGCTTCACCAAAAAATAATAGTGTATATATGTATAAATTATGATTAAATTTGTGTAAATTTTGTATAAATATTTATTTGAACCCACTTGACAACTATTATTTTACGGCTAAAATTATATACTTTTAAAATATAAACCACTTGCATAAAATTCTGAGTCTGTCACTAACCGTGTCCACTATTAATTCGTAACTTAGGATTTCAAACTCCTTAAAATCATAGTTCTTTGAATATACTCATGATAATACATTTTTTGGTTCTTAGTATGACACCATTGCTTTGAAAGATTAAGCTTTGCTATTTGGCTGTTTCTGTCTCTTGAGTTTACTCGAGTTTTTTCGTAGGCATTACGTCGAATAATTATTGATGTATTTGATGGAATTGATTAGAATATATAGGTGCGAAGTTGGTGTACCAGAGCACCAAGAAGAGCGCTAGTGGGCCAAAGTGTCCTGTCACCGGATTGCATTGATTTCCTTCCGTACAAAGCATGTAAAGAGACATTTTTAGAGATAGCTTCCGTTGTTCAAACAGATAGTAGCGTGACTTGTGTCTCTCAATCTTCAACCTCTGAGTCTTGAGTCATTGATTCAGGTGCACCTGATCATATTTCTGGTAACAAATCTCTTTTCATTACTATTTCATATTCTCAATCTCTTCCAACAGTCACAATGTCCAATGGGTCTCAAACCACGACAACTGCAATAGGTTAAACAAGCTCACTTCCTTCCTTACCTTTAGATTCAGTTCTTTAAGTTCCCAGTAGTCCTTTTAATCTAATAGCTGTTAGTCGCTTAGCCAAATCACTTAAATGCGCTATTTTATTTCTTGATAGCCTTGTTTTTATACAGGAACGCAAACAGGGCGGATTATTGGTACTGGGCGTGAATCATATGAAATTTATTACCTTATCCTTGCAAAAGCACATGGACTCACATCGTGTCTTCCTTCAACAACTTGTCCTATTACTAATTCACCAGATTTATTACATAAACAGTTGGGACATCCCAGTTTGTCAAAACTTCAGAAAATGGTACCTGATTTATCTCACTTGTCCACTCTAGAGTGTAAGTCATGTCAGCTCGGTAAGCATATCCGCTCTCATTTCCCTCGGCGTCTTGATAATCGAGCAGAGTCACCTTTTACTTTAGTCCATTCAGATGTTTGGGGTCCTAGTCGGGCCAGTTCTACCTTGGGATTCTGCTACTTTGTCAGTTTCATTGATGATTATTCCAGTGCACTTGGATATTTTTAATGAAATATCGATCTGAGTTGTTTTCTATTTTCCAGACCTTCCACGCTAAAATTCAAAATCAATTTGGGGTTTCTATCCGCACATTTTATAGAGACCGATAGCGAACAAGTACCGCGAGGGAAAGATGAAAAGGACTTTGAAAAGAGAGTCAAAGGGTATTTATCTTCCCCATTTCAGCAGTTTATGAACTCTCATGAGATTATTCATCAAACATCTCGTCCTTACACATATCAAGAAAATGGGGTAGCTGAAAGAAAGAATAGACATCTTATTGAAACTGCTCGTACCCTACTCATACAATCTCATGTTCCGTTGCGTTTTTGGGGGGATAGAGTTCTTACATCTAGCTATCTTATTAATCGTATGCTATTTTCAGCTATCTAGAATCAAGTTCCATTCTCTGTCCTGTTTCCCCACTTACCTTTGTTTTATCTTCCACCCCGTCTCTTTAGAATCATGTGTTTTGTTCATAACCTTGCACCAGACAAAGATAAATTAGCTCCTCGTGCTTTTAAGTGCGTATTTCTGGGTCACTCAAGAACGCAAAAGGGGTATCGATGCTATTCTCATGACCTCCAGCGGTATCTTATGTCCGCTGATGTTACATTATTTGAAACCCAATCATACTTCACATGTCAGGTAATCACTTAGATATTTCTGAGGAGCTACCAGTTTCATCGTTTGGAGATTCAGTCACTATCTCCCATTCATCTTCCTCTACAAATCCAGCTCCACCACCTACAGCTCTAGTTGAAGCTCCACCACCTATAGCTTCAGTTCCATCACCTATAACTTCAGTTCCACCACCTATAGCTCAAGTTCCACCACCTAGTCCAGATTAACCTTCTGCATCTCCACCACTCTTGACTTATCATCGTCATCCACGTCCAACATCATGCCCATGTGATTCACGTTCTAGATCAGATTTTGCACCTGATGCTCACTTGTCTCCTCTTAGTCAACCAATTGCATTCTGCAAAGGTGTAAGATCCAAAATTAATCCTAATTCTCATTATGTCGATTTAAGTTATCATTGTTCGGCATCACCTCATTATGCTTTTATATCATCTTTGTCCACTGTTTATATCCCTAAGTCAACAGGTGAGGCACTATCTCATCCAGGATGGCGACAGGCTATGATTGACGAGATGTCTACTTTATATGCGAGTGGAACTTGGGAGTTTGTTCCTCTTCCTTTAGGTAAGTCTACTGTTGGTTTTCATTGGGTTTATGCAGTCAAAGTCGGCCCAGATGGCCAGGTTGATCGGCTTAAGGCTCGTCTAGTTGCAAAAGGATACACTCAGATTTCTGGGCTTGATTATAGTGAAACTTTCTCTCTCGTTACTAAAGTAGCATATGTTCGTCTCTTTTTGTCCATGGTTGTTGTACGTCATTGGCCTCTTTATCAGTTAGACATTAAGAATATTTTTCTTCACGGTGATCTTGAAGGAGAAGTTTATATGGAGCAACTACCTGGTTTTGTTGCTCAGGGGGAGTCTAGTGGTCTTGTATGCCGATTGCGGGTCACTATATGGTTTGGAACAGTCCCCTCGAGCTTGGTTTGGCAAGTTCAGCACAGTTATTCAGGAGTTCGGCATGACTCATAGTGAAGATGATCACTCTATTTTTTATCGGCATTCTGCTCCTAATTGTGTATTTATCTGGTGGTTTATGTTGATGATATTGTTATTACTGGCAATGATCATGATGGTATTACTAATCTGAAGCAGTATCTCTTGCATCACTTCCAGATAGGGGTGGGCGTTCGGTGCTTTGGTACGGTATTTATGCATTATGGTTCGGTACTTCGGTATTCAGTATATCAATTATGCATACCAAATATCGTACCAAAGTAGTTCGGTACGATTCAATATTTTCTTGTTTGGTTCGGTACGATTTTGTGTGGTTTTGGTTTCGCCTTTATATTGAAATACAGAAAAGTTCATCCAAATACAATTTGGCAAGTAATTATCAGACCCTTATATTGTTTTTCCTTTATGTCCTTATAATAACTAATAAGCATTGCAGGTATATTTAATACTTGAACATTTACATCAATTATCGATAACAAAAGACAGTGATTGAAATCTTCAAGTAAACAAGTAGTCACTTCATATCGCAAAATTATTGTATCACGATTGGAAATCACCGGTAAATCGGGGAGAAAGTCGGTTAAGTGAGGAACATCCTCTATGATAAAATCGGCATCGCCAAGTTAATCAACACTGCCATTACTCTCGGTAGGGATTACACTTTCAGCTCTGAGTCTAACTAAACGAGGTTGCCGCCAAATCAACGGTCTTCGTAGAGAAATATATTTTGATGCCAAATATATGTTTGAAAATGTATGGAAGGATCCAGCTATTTCTGTGGGGAAATACCGAAATATCAAAAACCTAATACCGTACCGAAATATCGTAATTTTTGTACCGAAAAAAATTGAAATACCGAAAAAAATTGAAATCGAAATACCAAATTAATTCGGTTCGGTTCGGTTCGGAATTCGATTTTTCGGATTTATGCCCACCCCTACTTCCAGACTAAGGATCTGGGCAGATTGAAGTAATTTCTAGGTATTGAGGTCGCTCAGTCTAGCTCAAGTATTGTTATTTCACAGTGGAAGTATGTCTTAGACATTATTGAGGAGACTGGAATGATAGGCTGCAGACCTATTGACACTCATATGGACCCAAATTCTAAGTTTCTGTCTGGACAGGGAGAGCCTACGTGATATAGAAGGTTGGCTGACAAATTGAATTACCTCACAATGACTAGACCTAACATTTCTTTTCCAATAAGTGTTGTAAGTCAGTTTATATATTCTCCCTGTGATAGTCACTGGGATGCAGTTGTTCGCATTCTTCGGTGTAGTCAACTCCAGGCAAAGGATTACTATTCGAGGATCGAGGCCATGAGCAGATTGTTGGGTACACAGATGCTGATTGGGCAGGATCACCTTCTGATAGACCTTCCACGTCTGAATATTGTGTTCTAATAGGAGGTAATTTGATATTTTGGAAGAGCAAGAATTAGAATGTAGTTGCTCGATCTAGCACCGAAGCCGAATATCGGGTCATGGTTATGGCAACGTGTGAGCTAGTTTGGGTTCAAGGAGTTGAAGTTCGGAAAAATCAACAAGATGGAACTGGTGTGTGATAATCAAGTTGCTCTTCATATTGCATCAAATCCGGTGTTTCATAAGAGGACTAAACACATTGAGATCGACTGTCACTTTGTCAGAGAAAAGATACTTTCAGGAGATATTGTTACAGAGTTTGTGAAGTCAAGTGATCAGCTAGCAGATATTTTCACTAAGTCTCTTACTGATTCTCGTATTAGTTACATTTGTAACAAACTCGGTACATATGATTTATATGCACCGGCTTGAGGGGAAGTGTTAAGTAGTTAGTCATGTATATTGTCCCACATCGGGAAGTAAATACCTATATTATGTAATCACTGTATATAAAAGGGTGTTGTACAACACCTTAGATAATTAATAATATTTTCTCCCGTGCTTTATCATAGCTCTATGGCATATTTTTCCTTGCCAATGAGCGTTATCCTGAAGAAGCGACACTAAACAATTGATATTTCACTTTATCGTAAATTTTTCTTAATTTCTTTGTCTACATATTTGCATTCATGCTTATAGATATTAGTCTTGGATTACACATATATATGTGTAGTTTTCTTCATTTGCGCCTTTCTTTATTAATGTCACGACCCAAACTGATGGGCTGCGACGGGTGCCCAAGTCCTACTTGTCAAACACCCCTAAGCATGCATCTAGGATATAAACCTGAATAACATCTGCTGAATTACGAGAATAATATACATGAAGGAAACCTGCCCAAAAGGCATATGTACATATACGTGCAACATATATGTACATATACCTGAAAAACTGGAAGCCAACAAGGTCACACACTATCCAACTAGACATACTGTTTACAGACCTCTAATCGAAATATAACTGTACAAAGGCGGGACTGAGACACGTCATACCCATATATATATATATATATATATATATATATGTACAAACATATCTTACCAAAATCAAAAGCAGCTCCGAATCAAGTGGAGCACGCCAACTCTCCTTGATCAAGGATCCTAAGAAGGGGGACCGTCAGCTTGCCTACCTGCACCTGCGGGCATGAAACGTAGGCCCCGTGGAATAGGGAGTTAGTACAAAAAATGTACTGAGTATGCAAGGCATGAAAATCTGTACGAAAGAGGCATAGATGAAACATGGAATAAAGAAATCCATCCGTAAATCTGAATAACTTTGTAAATTCTGAAACATTTATAATGTTATGCACGTGCATATAAATGTCGTGTCATGCATGGGTATAGGTGTGCATAACATCATCAAGCCACTGAGGGCATCCCATCATATCATCTCGGCCATTGTGGGCAACATCATCAACATATACTAACTGATCAGGTGGTGGTGCGTATATAACACCGTAACCTTTTTCCATATCCCATAGACATATATTTACATATATACGCGTATATAACGACATCTGTTCATGGGTCAATGCACATATATAAATGAGTGAAATACATGAAAAGTATGTAATAATATCAATATTCCTTCCGGATAAAGTTTTTCAACCGCGTATTGTACTGAAACCCATGAACAGAAGATAATAACAATTCACATGGGGAATCAAGAATATAGACACCCCTAGTATTTTTATGAACAGAGTAATTTATGGAAACTGTGCATTTGCTCGTTTCCTCTGTATAATTTGGACCATGCCAAAAAAAAGAAGGGATGACCTTAACATATCTGGAGTAGGGAAAACTCCGTATAATATTCTTAAAGATTGCACCGTACTCTTTTGGAACTGAAAAATTTTACGTTGCTACGATTCTAATAATTTTCGTTGAAGAACTTCGTGAATTGGACTTAGAACCCCAAAAATCGGATTGAATTTTGTTTCTATTCTTGAAGTCTTGAACGGATTAAGCTTCTGCTTTTTGAAGCAATTTGAGCTAACTAAGCTTCTATTTTTTTTAATGTTTTTTTGAACGAAAATAAGCTTCTGTTTCTCCGAAGTATTTTGAATGAATTAGGATTTTGTTCTTTGAAATATCTTGAACTAGGAATAATGGAATATGTCTCTTGCTTTAGAACTTCTAACGTTTTTTGTTCTTTTTTTATCCAAATTGAATGGACAAAATTTGATATTAAATCTTACTTGAATATTCTAATTGTCCCAAGATAGACACCTATACATGGAATGACTTAAGAGTCATTTCTTAATTTGTGTCCTTCTGCCATGTTAACTTTCTGGGGGGG
>ML424088.1:35563-45905 GCA_005239525.1 Nicotiana knightiana
TCTTATCTCTTTTTTTTTTAATTAACTAGGTAATGTCTCGTTACCCGATAATTAATCAATTACCCGCATAATTAAAAATTACTTAAAATTTTACTTATTTTTAATATACTTTATACATCATACTATCACGGCCATATGGTACCTTGTATGGTACTAGTCTATAATTATCAGGTATTATCGCTCGGCCCATATTTTATCTCAAATTGGCCACTTTCAACGAAACTCGTTTTCTTTAATTTGTGTACCATTTATCCTTATTGACACTTACTTATTGCTTGTTATAATTAGCGTAAATACGTAAATCTCAAGATAACCTCATCCTCGAGTCTATGTCAATTAACGAAAGACGAAACTTTAACGTACGAAAATGCGAGATGTAACAATTAAAACCCGCACTTTATTTGTGTTTTGCGCTTAAAGTTAACAGAACTTAGAGCTTTTTTGTGCTTTTTGCCTTTGATAACACTGGTCTGAATCTAAATAATTCATATTTTAATGATTAAATATATTTATTTTTTAAAATTACAATCATTTAATGAGTCTGAATAGATCTAAATATTCTATCAGCATAAGTTTTTACAACAACAACGACCCAGTAAAACTTCACAAGTGAGATTTGGGGAGGGTAGTGTGTACGTAGAATTTACCCCTACCTCGATGGAGTAGAGAGGTTGTTTCCAAAATATCCTCGTCTCAAAAAGACGGAAAAGACGAAAAGAGAAAGGACAATATATCAGTACCATCAAACAGAAACCAAAAAAATAATAACAACATCATAAGAATTAGAAAATAGTTGAAATGAAATAACAAAGCTAGTAAATAAGTCCCGATGCTATAAAAATGAAAGGATAGCGTGAACATAACATTAACCACTAGTAGTCTAAGAGCAAGCCTATCAAATTAGCTTAACCCCAGAATCGACTACCTGCTAACCTACAACCTTAATGCTCGACCTCCACACCTTCCTATCAAGGGCCACGTCCTCGGAAATCTACAGCCACGCCATGTCCTGCCTAATCGCCTCTCCAAAATACTTCCTAGGCTACCCTATACCTCTTCTCATATCTGCCAAGGCCAACTGCTCGCACCTCCTCACCGGAGCATCGTGGCTCCTCCTCTGCTCGTGCCCGAACTATCTAAGTCTCGCTTCCCGCATTTTGTCATCCATAGAAGTCAATCCCACCTTCTCCTGAATATCTTTATTCCTAATCTTATCCATCCTAGTATGTCCGCACATCCACCTCAACATCCTCATTTTTGCTACTTTCATCTTCTGGATATGAGATTTCTTAACCGGCCAACACTCTGCTCCATACAACATGGCTGGTCAATCAGCATAAGTTTTGAACTATCAAAATACTTGAAATGTAATTATATATTTGGAAGGAACTAAAGATTGACTTTATCTTGCTAATTAAACTGATAACAAGAGTGGTCGAACTATCAAGGGCCTTGGTGAGGTCAAAACTCCTCTCACCCCATATGCTACCAGAGTGGTCGAAACAGTTCGAACGGATGACTCATATGGATCCTTCTCAATAGAAACCATGATCTCTGATGGGTCTAACTCCATCGTGTAACTTATATCGCTTTCTAACACTTTCGTAGCCTTTTGACCCGTGCTAGCGGCTTGCACCTGTTGTCTAGTAGTAACTGGTATCGCTAAAAAACATTATAAGGTAAATATTAGGAGTGGATATTTATGACTCAGTTCTATCGCACAATCTGGACTAGAAAGAAAGTAATCGTCCTAAATATTCGGTCACTTTGTTCCTATAAGTGTGGTTCACAACACACCCATAAATAAGACTCTACTAGACACGGTCTATAGAAAACCCTAGGACAGAACTGCTCTGATACCACTTTTGTCACGACCCAAACTGATGGGCCGTGACGGGTGCCCGAGTCCTACCTGTCAAACACCCCTAAGCATGCATCTCGGATATAAACCTGAATAACATCTGCTGAATTATGAGAATAATATACATGAAGGAAACCTGCCCAAAAGGCATATGTACATATACGTGAAACATATGTAGGGCGAGCTGACAAGGCTGCTATAGACGACTATATACCTCAAAAAAAGGAAGCCGGCAAGGCCACATACTATCCAACTAGGCATACTGTCTACAGGCCTCTAATAGAAATATAATTATACAAAGACGGGACTGAGCCAAGTCATACCCATATATATATGTACAAACATATGGTACCAAAACCAAAAGCAGCTCCGGATCAAGTGGAGCACGCCAACTGTCGTTGATCAAGGATCCTAAGAAGGGGGACTGTCAGCTTACCTACCTGCACTTGTAGGCATGAAACGCAGGCCCCGTGGAATAGGGCGTCAACACGAAAAATGTACTGAGTATGTAAGGCATGAAAATCTGTACGAAAGAGGCATAGATGAAACATGGAATAAAGAAATCCATCTGTAAATCTGAATAACTTTGTAAATTCTGAAATATTTATAATATTATGCATGTGCATATAAATGTTGTATAATGCATGGGTATAGGCGTACATAAAATCATCAAGCCATTGAGGGCATCCCATCATATACTCTCGGCCATTGTGGACAACATCATCAACATATACCAACTGATCAGGTGGTGGTGCGTATATAACGCCGTAACCTTTTCCCATATCCCAAATACATATATTTACATATATACGCATATATAACGTCATCTGGTCATGGGTCAATGCACATGTATAAATGAGTGAAATGCATGAAAAATACGTAATAATCTCAATATTCCTTCCGGATAAACTTTTTTCAACCGTGTATTATTCTGAGACCCATGAACAGAAGATAATAATAATTCACATGGGGAATCAAGAATATAGACACCTCTAGTATTTCAATGAATAGAGTAATTTATGGAAACTGTGCGTTTTCTTGTTTCCTCTGTATAATCTGGACCATGCCAAAAGAAAAAAGGGATGGCCTTAACATACGTGGAGTAGGAAAAACTCCGTATAATATTCTTGAAGATTGCACCGTACTCTTTTGGAACCGCAAAATTTTACGTTGCTACGATTCTAACAATTCTTGTTGAAGACCTTCGTGGATTGGACTTAGAACCCTAAAAATCAGATGGAATTTTGTTTCTGTTCTTGAAGTCTTGAACGGATTAAGCTTCTGCTTTTTGAAGCAATTTGAGCTAACTAAGCTTCTATTTTTTTTTTTTGAAGTTTTTTTGAACGAAAATAAGCTTCTATTTCTTTGAAGTATTTTGAATGAATTAGGCTTTGTTCTTTGAAATATCTTGAACTAGGAAGAATGGAATGTGTCTCTTGGTTTAGAACTTCTAATGTTTTTTGTTCTTCTTTTATCCAAATTGAATGGACAAGATTTGATATTAAATAACTTGAATATTCTAATTGTCCCAAGATAGACACCTATACATGGAATGACTTAAGAGTCACTCCTTAATTTGTGGCCTTCTGCCACGTTATGTTTCTTTGGAGGGAGAGGTTAATCTTATCTCATTTTTTTTAATTAACTAGGTAATGTCCCGTTACCCGATAATTAACATATTACCCCAATAATTAAAAATTGCCTCAAATTTCTTAAAATTCTACTTATTTTTAATATACTTTATACATCATACTATCACGGCCATATGGTACCTTGTATGGTACTAGTCTATAATTATCGGGTTTTATCGCTCGACCCGTATTTTATCTCAAATTGGCCACTTTCAACGAAACTCATTTTCTTTAATCCGTGTACCCTTTATCCTTCTTGACACTTACTTATTGCTTGTTATAATTAGCGTAAATATGTAAATCTCAAGATGACCTCATACCCGAGTCTATGTCAATTAACGGAAGACAAAACTTTAACGTACGAAAACGCGAGATGTGACATGTTTCCCCCCTTAGAAACATTTGTCCTCGAATGTTCAACTCCCCGGGATCAATATAACTTTTGGCAGGGTCGCCCTTGTAACAACACTACTGCCAACTCCTCCTGTATAAATCCAATAATTTAATGCCACATAGGACCACAATCATCAATAACGATGATGACTTCACACGACCAATGACAATAGCTAACACAAGAATCTGTACACGTACCTTAAGTTTATGACGTCTCAGTCGGACCTTTATCTGGAGGGGGGAAATAAGTAAGGGTATCTAGATTTCATGTCTTCTTTGGCCTCCCAAGCCATTTCTTCCACAATGTTCTTTCTCCAAAGTACTTTCACGGAGGCTACCTCTTTATTCCGTAGCTTACGGATTTGTCGGTCTAGGACAGCAACCAGAATTTCTTCGTATGACAAGTCTTCTGTAAATTTTACATCATCCGCGGACACCACTCAGGTAGGATCTCCAATGCACTTTCGTAACATAGATACGTGAAAAACCGGATGGACAAACTCCAATTCCGAGGGCAATTCTAACTCATATGCTACTTGGCCTACCTTGCGTATGATCCTATATGGTCCAATGTACCGAGGGATAAGTTTTCCCCTTTTTCCGAACCTCATAACGCCTTGCATCGGTGATACCTTTAGGAATACCCAATCGCCAGCCTGAAATTCCAAGTCTCGTCGTCGATTATCTGCATAGGACTTCTGACGGCTTTGAGCTACTAATAGCCTTTCCTGTATATGCTTAATTTTCTCGACTGCCTGCTGTACCAATTCTGGTCCTACTAACGTAGCTTCCCCAACATCGAACCACCCTATAGGCGATCTATACTTTCGTCCGTAAATAGCTTTGTATGAAGTCATCTGAATATTGGAATGATAGCTATTATTATATTCGAACTCAATAAGCGGTAGATAATCATCCCATCTACCTTTAAAGTCTATCACACAAGCTCGTACATATCCTCCAGTGTCTGAATAGTACGCTCAGCCTATCCGTTTGTCTGGGGATGAAATGTTGTACTAAGACTTACTTGAGTCCCCAATCCTTTTTGGAAGGACCTCCAGAAGTTAGCTGTAAATTGAGCTCCTCTATTCGAGATAATAGATACAGGGACACCATGCAGTCGCACTATCTCCTTAATATAAAGCCTTACATAATCCTCTGAGGAATATGTAGTTCTAACCGGCAGAAAATGGGCTGACTTTGTAAGCCTATCAACAATCACCCATATCTAATTGAACTTACGCTGGGTACAAGGTAAGCCTATGATGAAATCCATATTGATTACTTCCCATTTCCAAGTCGGAATTTCCATAGCCAGCAATAACCCATCGGGTTTCCGATGCTCAATCTTAACTTGTGACAGTTAGGACACTGAGCAACAAATTCCGCTATATCCTTTTTCATTCTGTCCTACCAATACACTTACCCGATATCATGATACATCTTTGCCGCTCTTGGATGGATAGAATAACAAGAATAGTGAGTTTCTCCCATAACCTGTCGACGCAGCCCTGCAACATTAGGGACACATAATCGTCCTCGATATCTAAGGACCCCATCTTCTGTAACCTCACACGGTGTCTTCTCCTTTTGAGTGGTGGTATCCCTATAATGAACTAACACAGGATTCTCGTATTGGCATTCCTTTGCTTCAGTTACTAAAGAGGATGTTGTCGTATCCTGAATAGTAATTCCATTATCACCTGAGTCCAGTAACCGAACTCCAAGACTAGCTAGCCGATGAACCTCATGGGCTATTCCCCTCTTTTCTGGCTGTAAATATGATAGGCTACCCATAGATCTACGGTTGAGGGCGTTGGCTACTACGTTTGCTTTCCCCAGATGGCATAAAATATCAACGTCATAATATTTAAGTAGGTCCAACCATCTCCTTTGATGTAAATTCAATTTCTTTTGCTTGAATATATACTGGAGGCTCTTATGATATGCATAGATCTCAACATCAATGCCATACAAGTAGTGCCTCTACATCTTTAGTGCATGAATCACCGCGGCTAACTCTAAATCGTGGGTCGGGTAGTTCTTCTCGTGCTTTCTTAGTTGTCTAGAAGCATAAGCTACAACCTTACCATGCTGCATCATCACACAACCCAATCCAACGCCTGAAGCGTCACAATAGATAACATAACCATCGGTCCCTTCTGGGAGCGGTAGAACCGGTGCTGAAGTTATTCTATCCTTCAATGCCTAGAAACTCCGTTCGCAAGCATCGGTCCATTGAAAATTAGTTCCCTTCTGATTTAACTTACATGGTTATCCCGATCCTTTACAATTCATGAAATTCCCCTCTTTGGAGGCCCAAACTTCATCCTTTATTCATCACAACTACGCCCTTATTCCACTATCATGGCAGCATTTCATCTATTCTAAACGCTAATAGTATTAGACTCCTTTGAGTTCATTCAGGCTATACTAAGCTTTCTATAACTTACATAAATCATCAGCTCTCTTATGAGCTTAACCTCAAGGAATTATCCATTCCCGTTACCTTTTCACTCATATTTTCTTATCCTTCCTCCTCTCTTCCTAAAACATTGTCGCTCTACCATACTTTAGCTTGCGACCTACGCATATCTATTTATACTTATTCGCAACCTTTCTTCAAATTTCTTATGCTGTAGATTCCGTTATGTTATTCTAGAACATCAAGCGAGACACCACATACCACTTTGGTCAATGGTGCTTAGAAGAGAAGAAACTTCTATTACAAGTTTCCTGTAATAACCTGCTAGAGGGAGAAGCTACGAACCTCCGTCGGTGTTGTGGGTCTAGGCCAAGTCTTCACTGCCTCAATATTTTGTGTATCCACCCATATGTCTTTACCCGAAATGATATGCCCAAGGAAAGCTACAAAGATCAACCAGAATTCACATTTAGAGAATTTTGCATACAACTTCCTTTTTTGTAGAACTGTGAGCACAGTACGCAAGTGATCTGCATGCTCAGACTTTGAACAACAATATACCAATATATATCATCGTTAAATACGATTACGAACAGATCTAAAAAAGTCCTGAACACACGGTTCATCAAATCCATGAATAGTGTTGAGGCATTGGTCAAACTGAACGACGTAGCACGAAACTCAAAGTGCCTGTATCTGGTCCTGAATGTTGTATTCGGAATATCTTCATCCTTAACTCGTACCTGATGTACCCAGACCTCAAGTCTATCTTTGAAAAACACTTGGCACCTTGCAATTTACTAAATAAATCATCAATTCTCGGGAACGGGTAATTATTCTTGATTGACACCTTATTCAACTGTCTATAACAAATACATATCCATATTGAATCGTCTTTTTTCCTCACAATTAACACAGGTGCTCCCCATGGTGATGTATTAGGTCTGATAAAGCCCTTTTCAAGAAAATCCTTTAGTTGTTCCTTCAACTTTTTTAGCTCTGCAGGGCCATTCTATAGGGAGGAATATATGTTGGATGCGTATCTGGTAGTAGGTCAATAGCAAGTCAACTTCTCGCTCTGGCGAAAGACCCTAAAGTTCATTGGGAAAAACATCGGGAAACTCATTAACCACAGGGGATGACTGAATGGTTGGTAATTTTACTTCCACATTCCAAACCCGAACTAAGTGATAAGTATAGTCCCTTATGATCATCTTCCTTGCCTTGAGATAGGAGATAAATTACCTCTTGGCGATGCCGTATTACCTTCCCATTATAAAACAATCTCTCCTGGGAACTGAAATCAAACCATCCTTGACCTACACTTAATGTTAGCATAACAAAAATCCAACCAATCCATACCCATTGTAATATTAAGTTCTACCCAACCGAATACCACATACCTTATCCTTGTTTATTATTAAATGTATCATGGGCCATTACGGGTGACATCTATATATATAAGTAACAATATTAAGACTTAACTCGCAGAACTAATTTAGAAAAAAGGTTTATATACAGAGGGGTCGGCAAGGCCATAGACATATCATACCCAAAACTATATACAGGATATTGTCTGCAAAACCTCTAAGTAGGCATAAACATAATATATACAAGTCGGGACGGGGCTCCCTACGTTCTCATAAAACAACCTAACACATTCAGAACCCTGACTTGGTAATACTCCAAGAAGAGATAACTCACCAACCAAAAACTGACACTTGGAAGAAGTCTACAATAGAGGGTCCTTGCCTCATCCTATATAAGAACCTCGATCAGACACACTTCAAAGCGGAACCTGCATATCCTTATCAGTTACCTTCCTCCTCTTGGCCCGATACTATCCACTTCCTCTACATATCCCATAACATACACTGGTGAACCTTGATTGATGGGCTCCCAAAACTGTGGACTATCTGGAATCTTTGAAGAGCTGGTGTCCGCAAATACCTTAACATAGTTTTGAGCTTGAGGGAAACCCGGTTGTGCCAGTCCATGCTCTAATCCCCTCATTCCCTAATCAACGGGTTGTGATAATGAAACTAAGGGCCTTGGTGAGGTCAAAACTCCTCTCACCCTATCTCCTACCGGAGTGGTAGAAACAGTCGAATGGATGACTCATATGGATCCTCGGATGGATCCTCCTCAATAGAAACCATGATCTCTGATGGGTATGACTCCATAGTGTAACTTATATCGCTTTTTAACACTTTCTTAGCCTTTTGACCCGTGCTAGCAGCTTGCACCTGTCGTCTAGTAGTAACTGGCATCGCTAAAAAACATAATAAGGTAAATATTAGGAGTGGATACTTATGACTCAGTTCTATTGCACAATCTGGACTAGAAAGAAAGTAATTGTCCTAACTATCTGGTAGCATCGTTCCTATAAGTGTGGTGCACAACACACCCATAAACAAAACTCTACTAGACACGGTCTGTAGAAAACCCTAGGACAGAACTTCTTTGATACCACTTTTGTCACGACCCAAGCTGATGGGCCGTGACGGGTGCCCGAGTCCTACCTGTCAAACACCCCTAAGCATGCGTCTAGGATATAAACCTGAATAACATCTGATGAATTACGAGAATAATATACATGAAGGAAACCTTCCCAAAAGGCATATGTACATATACGTGCAACATATATGTACATATACCTCAAAAACTGGAAGCCGGCAAGGCCACATACTATCCAACTAGACATAGTGTTTACAGACCTCTAACCGAAATATAATTGTACAAAGGCGGGACTAAGCCACCTCATACCCATATATATATGTACAAACATATCGTACCAAAATCAAAAGCAGCTCCGAATCAAGTGGAGCACGCCAACTCTCGTTGATCAAGGATCCTAAGAAGGGGGACTGTCAGCTTGCCTACCTGCACCTGCGGGCATGAAACGCAGGCCCCGTGGAATAGGGAGTTAGTACGAAAAATGTACTAAGTATGTAAGGCATGAAAATCTGTACGAAAGAGGCATAGATGAAACATGGAATAAAGAAATCCATCTGTAAATCTGAATAACTTTGTAAATTCTGAAACATTTATAATGTTATGCACGTGCATATAAATGTCGTGTCATGCATCATAGGTGTGGATAACATCATCAAGCCACTGAGGGCATCCCATCATATCATCTCGGCCATTGTGGGCAACATCATCAACATATACTAACTGATCAGGTGGTGATGCGTATATAACGCTGTAACCTTTTTCCATATCCCATAGACATATATTTACATATATACGTGTATATAACGCCATCTGGTCATGGGTCAATGCATATGTATAAATGAGTGAAATGCATGAAATATACGTAATAATCTCAATATTCCTTCTGGATAAACATTTTCAACCGCGTACTGTACTGAAACCCATGAACATAAGATAATAATAATTCACATGGGGAATCAAGAATATAGACACCCCTAGTATTTCTATGAATAGAGTAATTTATGGAAACTGTGCATTTTCCCGTTTCCTTTGTATAATTTGGACCATGCCAAAAGAAAGAAGGGATGGCCTTAACATACCTGGTGTAGGACAAACTCCGTATAATATTCTTGAAGATTGCATTGTACTCTTTTGGAACCGCAAAATTTTACGTTGCTACGATTCTAACAATTTCTATTGAAGACCTTCGTGGATTGGACTTAGAACCCCAAAAATCGGATTGAATTTTGTTTCGATTCTTGAAGTCTTGAACAGATTAAGCTTCTGCTTTTTGAAGCAATTTGAGCTTCTAATTTTTTTTTTGAACGAAAATAAGCTTCTGTTTCTCCGAAGTATTTTGAATGAATTAGGCTTTTGTTCTTTGAAATATATTGAACTAGGAATAATGAAATATGTCTCTTGCTTTAGAACTTCTATAGTTTTTGGTTCTTCTTTTATCCAAATTTAATGGACAAAATTTGATATTAAATCTTACTTGAATATTCTAATTGTCTCAAGATAGACACCTATACATGGAATGACTTAAGAGTCATGTCTTAATTTGTAGCCTTCTGGCACGTTACCTTTATTGGGGGG
>ML424091.1:0-13287 GCA_005239525.1 Nicotiana knightiana
TGGGTTTTGGTGTCTCAGCCACATCTGGAGCAGGTTGCTCCTCCTGTTGGACCAGGTCCAACCTAGTTTCTTCAATTTCAATAGAACAGGCTTTTCAACTTTTGCTTTTCCTTTTTCTGCTATTTTTTTCTTGCTCTCCTTCAGAGCCTTTTCTAATTTTTCTTCTTCTTCAGAAACACCAGCAACTTCAGAAATTTTCCTTTTCTTTGAAGGAACTGGGTGAGTTGCCTTCTTGGGTTTCTAACTCCTTCTTCTCTTGGGGTTCTAAGACTCCCCCAGTTTTCTTAACCTTTCCGCCAATGTTTCTTCCCCCGATGAACCAGGTTCATTTACAGCTTTCTTTATATTTGCAAGACCTGCTGCAGCTTCCTCTACTATGCTTCCCCCCTAAATCAGTGACTTATTCTCCCATAGTTTCAGGAATGGGACCACAAATAGCCAACGTGGTACCATCCTCCCTAGATCCACTCATATCTTCTTCTCCCTCTATCTCAAGAATTCTTTCTTTTCTCCCATCCTTCTTCCTTCCAGAGATTTCGACATCAATAACAGACCCTACCAACACAAATCTTTTATCAGAAGAAGTAAATTCAGAGTCGACTTCAAGATTACCTTTTTCAGAACTGGTTGAACCAGGTGCTTCTTCCTCATTAGCTGATTTAAATGATTCACGGGATGAATCTGACTTAGTACTTTTGTCTGCTTTAATAAGATCCTCCAAGAACAGAGTTCCGGGAAAGAACTTTAACACGACGATTCTTGGGGGCAGGATTAGGGTTTGGAGTGGGTTCAAGAACGGGTGTATTTTCAGGGGATGATGGAATTTCTGGTGATTCGGAGCTGTAAACAGATGGAGAATATGAGACAAATTCAGAATTTCCTCCATCGTAATCAAGATTAGGTGAGGAATTAGATGAGGAAGCTAGTGGAGGTAGCAACTTTTTTTTTTCTGTTGAGAGGAAAGGACGAGTTTTGCAGGTTTTGGGTAGTGTACTATGAGTTAACCTTGGTTGAAGCAAGCTTTATGAAGAGAGGAGTAATGATTATATTTTATAAAATATGGCCATTAATTTTACAATGGATAAAAAATTAATTCAAGTGGAAGTCTAATAGTTGTAGGAGTGTCATTGATTTGACGGTTGATAGTCTCTTATTTCTAGGCTAATTGAGTGTTGATGTGACTCCTTGGAACGAGTTCATTTATGGATTAGTACAGAGAATTAGTAATGAACCAAATATAGATAGAATCCTACCCGTGTGACTATAATTGAATTACTATATGGAGAAGAGTACGTACCTCATCAGTCAGATGAATCATCATAGATGAACCAAGTTCATCCTGTTTGAAATCTTTAGATTGCCTCAATTTACAAAGATAGATAAACATTATTAGTATCCAGGGAATCATATTAATACATGGCACAAGAGTATGGCAATAAAGACATGATGCTGAGCAATTATTAATCTGATTAAGTACCTAAAAATTTTCTAGCCAAAAATTCATTTATATAAAAATAATTTCTTTCTCTTGAATCAGGTGATCTTAATCATCCCTAATTCCAGACTGTTTCTCTCAAAATGCTCCCTACTAAGTTCTTTAGTGAATATATCAGCAATTTGATGATCGGTAGCATAAAATTCGATTGAGATCATTCCTTTTTCATAGTTATCCCTTAGGAAATGGTGTCTAACATCTATGTGCTTAGTCCTTTTGTGATGAACCGGGTTCTTCGTTATACTAATAGCACTAGTGTTGTGACAAAATATAGGAATGCATCCTACATCAATACCAAAGTCCATGAGTTGTTGTTTGATCCATAACAACTGGGCACAACATGAGGCTACAACCACCTATTCAGCCTCAGCAGTAGACAAGGCTACTGAATTTTGTTTCTTGGTAGCCCAAGACACAAGACATGAACCCAAAAAGTGAGCCATACCTGAAGTACTTTTCCTTTCAACCAGGAATCCTTCATAATCAGCACCAGCATATCCTACAAGGTCGAAATTACTACCTTTAGGATACAAAAGGCATAAATCAGTGGTGCCTTTCAAATATCTCAAAATTCTCTTTACTGTAGTGAGGTGGGAATCCTTTGGATTTGCCTGAAATCTAGCACATAATACCACACTGAACACAATATCAGGTCTGCTGGCAGTGTGATACAATAGAGACCCAATCATCCCTCTATATAACTTCTGATCAACAGATGAACCAGGTTCATCCATATCCAATTTTGTAGCTATGGCTATGCGAGTGTCTATTTCTTTTGAGTCTTCCATTTTAAACTTCTTGAGCAATTCTTTCACATACTTTTGTTGGTGGATCATTGTTCCATTTGGGTTTTGCTTAATTTGCAAGCCTAAGAAAAAGTTTAGCTCACCCATCATACTCATCTCAAACTCACTTCCCATTAGCATAGCAAATTCCTTGCTCAATTTCTCAGAAGTCGCTCCAAATATGATATCATCCACATATATTTGCACAACCAGAAGATCCTTACCTTTTTTCCTTAAGAACAAGGTACTATCAATTTTTCCTCGTTTGTACCCATGTTCTAGCTGGAATTTTGATACTCTTTCGTACCATGCTCTTGGTGCCTGTTTGAGACCATATAAAGACTTGTCGAGTTTGTATACGTGGTCAGGTGATTCCTTGCTTTCAAAGACTGGAGGCTACTTGACAAATACATCTTCCTTCAGAATGCCATTTAGAAAGACACTCTTAACATCCATCTGATGAAGAGTGAATTCCATGTGTGCAACAAATGCTATAAGAAGTCTGATCGCCTCCAGTCTTGCCATGTGGGCAAAAGTCTCATCATTGTCAATTCCTTCTTCTTGACTATATACTTGAACAACTAATCTTGCCTTATTCCTTGTAACAGTCCCATCCTCATCGAGCTTGTTCCTGAAGACCCACTTGGTGCCAATTACAGATCTATCCAATGTCCTGGGTACCAAGTGCCATACTTGACTTCTTTCAAACTGATTCAGCTCTTCTTGCATGGCATTTACCCAATCAGCATCTTGTAGGGCTTCCCCAATGTTCTTTGGTTCGATCATGGATAGAAAGGCATCAAACGCACACAGATTTTTCAAGGATGATCTTGTTTTGATTCCGGATGCCCAATCTGTTATGATGTTCTCAAGAGGGTGAGAACTCTGATATCTGTGTGGTTTAAGCACCAGTTGTTCATTCCTAGACGATTCCATGGTGTCTTGTTGCTGTGAAGCAGGATCAGGGCCATGTTGCATATGTTGAATTCCCCCTGTCATGATGCTTGGGGTAGTTGAATCTGGTCCATCACCTGTTCCACCTTTCATGCTTGCTTAAGTGTGATCACTGCTTCTTACCAGTCCAAGCTCCTCATCTTCAGGTTCCTGTCTCTCAGCAAGAATGTTAGTTTCATCAAAGACAACAAGTATACTTTCTTCTACACACATAGTTCTTTTATTATACACTTTATAAGCTTTACTATGTGATGAATATCCCAAGAATACTCCCTCATCACTTCTGGGGTCAAATTTTCCTAGGGAATCTTTGCCATTATTATGCACAAAACACTTGCATCCAAAAGCCCTAAAGTGGGATATGTTGGGCTTTCTCCCTTTAAGTAATTCATAGGGAGTTTTCTCTACCAGAGGTCTGGTCATGCATCTATTGATTATGTAACAAGCAGTGTTTATTGCTTCAGCCCAGAAGCTGTGAGGTAGTTTGCTAGATAGAAGCATGGTTCTTGCCATGTCTTCAAGAGTTCTGTTTTTCCTTTCAACAACCCCATTTTTCTGTGGGGTTCTAGGAGCAGAAAAGTTATGATTAACACCATGTTCATCACAGAACTCAGCAAACTTAGCATTCTCAAATTCAGTACCATGGTCAGATCTTATTGATGCTAGTTGATGTCCTAATTGATTTTGAGTTTTCTTGACAAATGAGGTGAACATATCAAATGCTTCATCCTTAGATGCCAGGAATAAGGTCCAAGTGAACCTTAAATAATCATCAACTAGCACCATCACATATCTCTTACCTCCTTTACTCAGAGTTCTCATAGGACCACATAGATCCATATGAACCAGTTCCAACGTTTTGGTGGTACTGACTATTTTCTTACTTTTGAAAGAGGACCTTACCTGCTTCCCCCTGGCACATGCCTCACAAACTTTGTCCTCCTTGAACTTAATGTTAGGAAGTCCTACCACTAAGTCCTTAGAGACTAGTTTGTTAAGCTGAGTTAGACTCGCATGATCAAGTCATTTATGCCACAGGAGGGGATCACTATCCAACACACTTAGGCAAGTGAGTTCATTTTCAGACAGTGTGGACAAGTCTATGACATAGATGTTATTCATTCTTTTCCCTGCAAAACAATCTTGTCAGTAAGCAGGTTAACCACAAAGCATTTTGTGGAAGTAAAAGAAACCAGGTTACCTCTGTCACACAGTTGTGATACACTGATCATGCTATATTTCAAGCCATCTATTAGATACACATGTTCAATGGATCGTGTTTCATCCTTACCTACCTTACCAACCCCAATGATTTCACCTNACCACTATCCAAATACAAAATCAGGGGTTAGTTTTAAGAACCCAAACTAGTTTGGGTCCTTTCTATGAAAGAATGGATGAATCAAATTTTTCCTGGCCCAATTTGGTAGCCAGTTTTCCTTTTTACAAACCTCTCATTTTTTCGACTGGCCTGCTCTTTTGCAGTACACTCTTATTTGTAGTGCTCAGTCTTACCACAATAGGTGCATATTTTATTCTCAAGGAGAGTGAGATACTTGCTTTTGGGATCCCACTTGGGCAATTGACTTCCAAAGCCAATCCCTCTCCTGTTACTACTATGATTCTCTTGAAGCCATATCAGGGCATCCGAGGATTTATTCCATTTACATGTTCGATCTAATTCATGTTTGACTTTGCCAATTTCTTCATTAAGAGTTCTTATCTGTTCATCCTTGTCATACATCTTATCTTTTAGTTTTTCCACGTTTTCTTCTAACATGATATGAGAATAATCAACAACCTTTTTACTGGATCCTAGATTTAGCTTTAAGTTTTCAAATTTTAGTTTTAGAATTTCAGTTTCAAGTGGATGAACCTGGTTCAACAAGTCAGTGTTTTTCTTTTCAGATTCACTGACTCTGATTTCCAGGTTCATGCATTTTGCTTTTAGCATTGCACATTCTTTAGATAGTTGATCCTTCTCTTTGGTTGTTTCCTCAGAATCATCTATGAAATCAAGTAGCAACTCAGAGAGTTTTTCCTTAGATAGGAACTTTACTTTGTTTTTAAGATGGGAGATACTTACCTCTGGTTCTTCATGTGATTCCTCATCAGATTCTCCAATTGCCATGAGCGCCTGATCTTCAGTCTCCCCATCTTCTGATTCCTCATCTGAACTTTCCCCCCAAGCAGCAACCATAACCTTTGTTGTGGTTTTCTTGGGTTGGACCTGTTCCTTCTTCTTGTTCCTTCTTTCATATCTGTCCTTTTGCATTCTACTTCCCACTGAGGACAGTTTTTGATGAGATGGTCAGTCTTTGATGAGATGGTCAGTCTTACCACATTTATAGCATCCCTCGTTGGTTGCCCTTTCTGGAGATTTTGCTTTGTTGTAGTTTCCTCCTCTAGAGATGCCCTTCTTCCTCATGAGAAAGTTTCTGAATTTTTTGGTGATCATGGCCATCTCATCATCCTCCATATCTGCTCCCTCAGTGATTCTTAGTGCTAGACTCCTCTCCTTATTTGGACCATCCATCTTCATTGTCTGCCTTCTCAGTTCATAAGTAGTGAGGTTTCCAATCAGCTCATCCAATCTCAGGGTTGCCATATTTTTGGATTCCTAGAAGCAGTGATTTTACTTTCCCAGAAAATAGGCAAGACCCTTGTTAGGATCTTCTCTACCCTGTCCTCTTCAAGACTGACTCTTCCAAGAGACTTCAGTTCATTAGTTAAGGCTTTGAACCTTGTGTACATATCTTGGATAGTCTCTCCTTATTTCATAGTGAAGTTTTCATACTGAGAGTATAGTAGATTACCTCTTGACCTTTTTACCTGAGGTGTTCCTTCATGGGCTACTTGCAAGGTGTCCCAAATCTCTTTGGCAGTAGTGCAGCTTTGGATTCTGCTGTATTCGTCTGGACCTAGTCCACATACTAGCTACTTTTTGGCCTTTGCATTCTTCTCCCATTTATTTAGATCTTCAGTAGTGCAATCAGCTCTTGTCTTTGGTATATCTATACCTTCAGCAGTCTACATCATAGTAGCTAGAGGACCATCAGTGACTATGTCCCAGAGTTTATAGTCTTCTCCAAATAGGTGATCCTTCATCCTATTTTTCCACCATGAGTAGTA
Source organism: Nicotiana knightiana (assembly GCA_005239525.1). Classification (NCBI taxonomy): domain Eukaryota; kingdom Viridiplantae; phylum Streptophyta; class Magnoliopsida; order Solanales; family Solanaceae; genus Nicotiana; species Nicotiana knightiana. Next base: position 6,367 of record ML424091.1, read on the forward strand.
CTGTCCATTGAAGAGTGGTGGCCTTGCAGTTGATTGACCTTCCCAATTTTCAGGTGGTGCACTCATCTTGATCTTCTCCAAGGTGTTAGCCTTTCAAGGATAACCTGCTCTGATACCAATTGATGTTTTAGACTTCAATACCACACAAGAAGATAGGTTACATTGTGTGGTACCCAATTTTTGAGTGCTGTCTCAGTAGAAGAACCTGGTTCTTCTTGGTGTTCCAACTACTACTGTTGCGGAATAATAAAAAGCAGTAAAGTAAAAACACAGAGGTTTTTACGTGGAAAACACCTGACTCAATAGGTGAAAAAACCACGACCTAATCCTCAGTAGGATTTGCTCAACTCTTCACTAAAAACTCTGAGCCAAACGGACTTACAAAATAAACTCGTTTGTAATCCTAAGGATTAACTCTAATACCTTTGTAGTAACTAGCCCCTAGCTAATTTCTACACACCTCAAGTTAACTCTAACTTGATCAATACGTACCTATTACAATTGCTTCTATGAAAGCTGAAAGATACAATATTAAAAACTCCTACTACAATCAACTAGACTCAATAATCAATCTGATGGAACTGGTTCTTCTAGTTGAACTGTAGCCTTTGCATCGCACAATGATTCTGCTAGAAAAAATTAACTCTAGGAATTTTGTTTTCAGACTTTGATTCATTTCAGCTTTGTGCGTGTTAAATTCCAGCAGAAATACATCAAGTATTTATAGAGTCAGTCGTTGAGCTTGTCTTCCAATTCTAGTTCAACTCTACCTGGGTGAACCAATTCGAACCAAACTCAACTTCCTTTCTTTTGTTACTTTCCTTGCTGAATTCGACTTCAATTAATCAGATCAGTTTGCAACCTTTTCGCATTAGGAGACAATCTCTTGGTACATTGATATTTCATAATCAAAACATCTCCTAAGCATATATGGTTCATGTGCCAGCTCGTCAGTTCACGATGTGTGCTCTAATGGACCTGGTTCAACTGGTCAGCCTTTTGTCAATCTTCAAAACTATGCAGTGACATGGGTCAACAATGGATTTTTCTCCTTTTGCGGTACCGTTTTGGAGGTCTTTGCCATTTGTGCATGAGTTGTGAGCAAAAAAGAAAGGAGATATAGAGCTGGCGGCTCCAGTGGGAGCGACGATGGTTTGATAAGCGGCGGTGAGAAGGAAAACTAGAAGGTTTGTGAGCTCAAGGGTTTGTGATAAAAACAAAGTAAAAATTGAATCTATTGAGGAGCTGGTATTTATAGGTTTAAGACGATGGTTCAGTACCACTAGTGGCCGACCAACGGCTGACATGCATTGATGGTTTTCTGGGGACCGAACAGATGGGGCGTTTTGGTCACATCCGTCGCTTACATCATAATAATAACGTCATGGTCGAGGTATAGAGAAATCGGGGTTCAAATTGTTTCTTTTCTTTTCATTCTAAGAAACGCGGGGACTATCTGTGTACGATAAAAATCGTGATGTGCCCGATTCTGTGGGTTCAAGGATACGTCTCGATTTCTAAACAGGCATCGAAGCAAGTTCAGGATCAGAGAAATATGAAGGCTGAGGGAACGACACCAACCTGGGTCGACACCGTAGTAACAGAATCTCAAAATATCCGCGTTCGACCATCGATCCCGGCGAGGATCTCGGAGCCAGTATAGCTATTGACGGTTAAAAATATCAATCATGTATTTTACTTCCGCAATTAGAGTCATACCTTATTCAGGATTCCTCTACTATATAAAGAGGAATCTTATTCATTTGTAAAGGGATTCCGAACAACCATTATTATAACTATCATCATACACAAGTTCTCACTTACACTGCTGAGAAATACAAACATTCTTTTATTCTCCCTTAACTCTTACATTTGTGTTAATTTGTATTATTGCTGTTCTACTGTTCTTGGTGTTTATTCTCGAGTCTAATCTAATTTGAGGATGATTAATCACTGCAACCCGGGTTTGATCCGTTTGATTCACTTAATTCATCTATTTATTCAGTTGCTTATCAATTAATATCGAATCAGATCGCATATCCTTATAAATACATTACACGTTTAATTGTTAGTCGTATTTCGAGGTAAACAAGTTAATATGAACATTACGTGCCAGTTGCCACTGTGACATTTGCATGCGCAAATATTGACATCAGACAAATGATACTTTTGGCGGATCTGTTCAATTTCTTGTGGTGCAAAGCAATGTTAGACAAATGTTAAGCGGCCTATGTTGGTTGAGGAGATTGATCGTTATCCCCTTATTCAATTTGAGACGATCCTTGATCCAGATTTTGGAGATCTAGATTTTGGAGTTAGGATAAAGGTTTATTTTCTTTAAGAACCCATCACAATTCTTGGTTTACTCAATATTATATCCCATATTATGCTATCCACTATCCAGTATTCCAATCTTGAAAAAAGAGTGTTGGGTTTTAAGCTTGGTAGAGCTTAATTTTAAGCTTGGTGTAGCTTAAAGAGGGTGAATGGAAAATGGAGGGGAAATGAAATATTTGAGGTTCCCTCCTTGGCAAAGGGACATTGTCCCATATTGGAGGAATAAAAGACTTTTGATTGGTATATATTCAGTTGCTCTTCTTCTAGCTCTTAAAGAGTTGAGAAGAAGGCAAGCCTCGCGCCATCGTTGTTGTCGCTCGCTCGGATCAGCTTTGGCTTCGGTTTCGGATTTAGATTTGGATAGGGTCAAATATCGATCGATCAATTAATATTTTTGGACAAAATTTCTTTCAAATTATTTAATTAATTAATTTAAACAAAAATTAAATCCGAAATAACCTATGACCCGCGACCCGGTCCAGTCTGGTATGTTTTTCTTTCTCGAATTATTTAAATCCGGTTTTAATTTTTCCGCAATATTCCCACCTGTTCCAACAACTATGGCTGTTCTGAAAGGTTGCAAACCTTTTCAGAATCAATGCAAAATGGTCTATAAATATGCCTTGAATCCCAGAATTTTTACTTACTAAATTTTCTGGTTATCTTCTTCTTCTTCTGCACAATATTTTTCCAGTGTGTTTTACATCCTTCGAGTGGTTTGTTGTTACATCGGCGTTTCTGGTACCAACACTCTGGTGAGTTAAATCGTTCTATCCTGGGAGGATAATATTCCAACACCTCAGGTACTTGAGGGGAATAATTTACTTAAGGACACACTGTGCATTCAGTGGGCTCGATTTATTCCTATAATGTTCTTCAGAATTTATATCGTTAACCTCTTCTGCAAACTTTCTGTTTCTGGAGTTTAATGCTTTATTGGTTTTACAGGAATACAAATTGTCTAACAATCTTAAGGAAATTAGTTTTTTTTATTATATTCTGTATTCTGTTTTTGGAGATTAAGACCTGTGTGGTTTTATACTCCTTCTGAATTTTACTATTCTGATTTGAAAATATAAAAACTTCATCAGAGTATTGAAATTCAGAAACTGATTTGAATAACATAAAAACTTCATTGTTTTCTGTGAAACAATATATAAAAACTTCAGTTTTTATTTATTATACGTACTATTTATTTTTTATTATAGTATTGATTACTGTTCTGGTTTTTCCATTAATTGAACTCTTCTGTTGTTGATAGTGAGAAATGGCAATTGATAACGGAAATTTCTGCTACTGTTGCGGCAACGACCATAGCCTCGTCAAGCCGAATTGCTGTTCCACCGGCAGAGAAACCGGAGAAATTTTCTGGATCCAACTTCAAAGATTGGCAGCAAAGGGTGTTCTTCTGGCTTACCACACTTGGTATGCAGAAATTCACTAGTGAAGAACCTCCAGAGCCTGCTGCGGACAAGCCGGAAAACGAGAAATTCATGATTGTTGAGGGGTGCAAGCAGGCAGATTCTCTTTGCAAAGGCTATACCTTAAGTGCATTAGAGGATGACTTGTACAATGTGTACAGTGCGATGAATACTTCGAAAGAATAATGGGACGCACTTGAGAAGAAGTACAAGACGGAAGATGCATGCTTGAAGAAGTTTGTGGTTGCTAAGTTTCTAGAATATAAAATGATAGACATCAAAACTGTGGAAACCCAAGTTCAGGAGCTTCAACTTATTTTTTACGACCTTATTGCTGAAGGTACGGTCGTGAATGAAGCATTTCAAGTGGCTGCAATGATTGAAAAAGTAACTCCTTCATGGAGAGATTTCAAGAACTATCTTAAGCACAAGCGCAAAGAAATGAAGTTGGAAGATCTTGTGATACGTCTCAAGATTGAGGAAGACAACAAAACAGCCAAGAAGAAGTCTCGTGGAAATTCAACGATCATGGGAGCTAATATAATTGAGGAGACTGCTCCAAAAAGTAAGAAGAGGAAGAGGTCTTCTGGACAGACTAAGGAGCAGAACAAAAATAAATTCAAGGGTAACTGCTACAATTATGGAAGAGTTGGTCACAAAACCCCTGATTGTCGTCTCCCGAAAAAGGATAAGAAGAAGGGACAAGCCAACATAGTGGAGAAGAACTATGACATTGATATCTTTGTGCAATGCTTTCGGAATGAAACCTAGTTGGAAATCTGAAGGAGTGGTGGTTTGACTCTGGAGCCACTCGACATGTTTGTGCTGTCAAAGAAGCATTTGCGACTTACTTTACTGCTGGTCCCGAAGAAGAGATTTCCATGGGAAATAATGCAACAGCCAAGATTGAAGATTATGGGAAGATATTCCTAAAGATGACTTCCGGCAAGGTGTTAACTCTCAACAACGTTCTTCATGTTCCTACTATTAGGAAGAATTTAGTTTCTACTTCTTTACTTGTGGAGAATGGATTCAAATGTGTATTTGTTTATGATAAAGTTGTTGTAAGCAAGAATGAAATGTATGTTGGAAAAGGCTATCTCACGGAGGGCCTTTTCAAACTCAATGTAATGGTTGTTAACAGTATGAATAAAATTTCAGCTTCTTCTTATTTATTGGAGTCAAATGATTTATGGCATATTCGTTTAGGACATGTCAATTATAAAACCTTGCGGAAGTTAATTAATTTAGAATTATTGCCTAAATTCGAGTGTAATAAATCAAAATGCCAAATATGTGTTGAATGTAAGTTTGTAAAACATCCTATAAGTCTGTTGAAAGGAATTCAAATCCTTTAGACTTAATTCATACTGATATTTGCAATATGAAGTCCACACCATCTCGAGGTGGGAAAAAGTATTTTATTAATTTTATTGACGATTGCACTCGATATTGTTATTTTTATTTGCTTAATATTAAAGATGAAGCAATTGGAGCATTTAAGCAATACAAGAATGAAGTGGAGAATCAATTGAATCAAAAGATCAAAATGTATAGAAGTGATAGAGGTGGAGAATATGAATCTGCGTTCGTATAAATATGTTCGGAATATGGAATTATCCATCAAACTACTGCACCTTACACACCTCAATCCAACGGAATTGCGGAAAGGAAAAATCGGACATTAAAGGAAATGATGAATTCTTTATTAATAAGTTTCGGATTACCGCAGAGTTTATAGGGGGAAGCTATCCTTACAGCTAACCGAATACTCAACAGAGTACCCCACAGAAAAAGGTTAAAATCAGACCAAAAACAATAGATTGCGTTTTCATTGGATATGCTACGAGCAGTAAAGCATGTCGGTTTTTGGTTCATAAATACGATAATCCCGAGATTCATGTTAATACGGTAATGGAATCAGATAATGCTGAAAGCATCTATCCGTATAAAACTGAATGCGAGTCATTAAGTGAAAGTCCTAAATGACCTCGGGAAGAACCAAAGGAAAATACTCCAAGTGTAGAAGATCCAAGGCGTATCAAACGTCAAAGAACATCTACTTTCTTTGGACCAGATTTTATGACATTCTTGCTTGAAAATGAACCTCAAACTTTTAAAGCAGCTATGTTGTCTTCTGATTCACCGTTTTGGAAAGAGGCAGTCAATAGGGAGATTCAATCAATTTTGTATAACCATACATGGGAATTGGTTGATCTTCCTCCGGGAAATAAGCCTTTAGGTTTGAAATGGATCTTTAAACAGAAAATGAAAGCTGATGGCACTATCGACAAATATAAGGCAAGACTTGTTGTCAAAGGTTATAGACAAAAGGAAGGCCTTGATTACTTTGACACTTACTCGCCAATAACGAGGATAACATCTATTAGGGTGTTATTGGCACTAACGGTCTTATATGATCTTGAAATCCATCTAATGGATGTTAAAACAACTTTCTTAAATGAAGAATTGGAGGAAGAGATTTACGTGGAACAACCTGAGGGTTTTGTAGTTCCTGGTAAAGAAAATAAAGTGTGCAAACTTGTTAAGTCGCTTTATGGAATTAAACAAGCACCCAACGAATGGCATGCCAAATTTGACCAAACAATGTTGGCAAGTGGGTTTAAAATCAACGAGTGCGACAAATGTGTTTACATTAAAAACACTCCTGGTCATGAAGTCATTGTTTGTATATATGTTGATGACATTTTGATAATGAGAAAAAGTATGGCAGATATAAATGCTACAAAGTTCATGTTGGCTAACAAATTCGATATGAAAGACTTAGGAGTTGCTGATGTGATCTTAGGAATCAGAATCCACAAGACTCCACAAGGTCTAGCATTATCACTGTGAGCATGTGATTTTTCACCTACCAAAGGCCCCTCCAAAAGTTCGATAAATAAATTAATTTCATAGATTTTGTTGATTTTCAGTGATTAATTGTGAAAGATTTATATTTTTTGGCATATACATAATTCATCTTTTTAAATTTGTTCAAAATTGCATCACTATTATCAAAGAATTATAAAGTTATAATTAACTGAATAATAGACGAGTGATGGTTATTTAATGTAATGTAGTTTTAATAACTAATTACTAAAACTAATCATTTTTATTCATTAAATTATAGATTAATTAGGAATATAAAATTGGTCATTTT